>BQNB010088274.1:0-27700 GCA_026074375.1 Tanacetum coccineum | reverse complement strand
TTCTTATAAGTCAAGCCAGACCCAAAAAGTCAAAGGATATAATCGTCATTCAAAATTCGAAAATTCTCGGATGTTACACTGATGGTCAGAGGGAAAGGACGATACAAACATTGGAAGACATGTTGCGTGCTTGCGTGATTGACTTTGGTAGTGGCTGGGATAAGCACTTACCTTTGGCTGAATTTTCATACAATAATAGTTATCACGCTAGTATTAAAGCCGCACCTTTCGAAGCTCTATACGGAAGGAAATGTAGATCGCCTGTATGTTGGAGTGAAGTTGGAGATGCCCAACTCACGGGACCAGAAATGATTCGTGAAACGACAGAGATGATTGTGCAAATCAAGAACCGATTATTAGCTGCTCGTAGTAGACAGAAAAGTTATGCAGATGTGAGACGTAAACCTTTGGAGTTCGAAGTGGGTGACAAAGTTATGCTGAAAGTATCACCGTGGAAAGGTGTTGTTCGATTTGGAAAACGTGGGAAATTAAGTCCCCGTTATATTGGACCATTCAAGATTTTATCAAGAATAGGTCCGGTGGCATATAAACTGGAATTACCCCGAGAACTTCAAGGAATACACAATACATTCCATGTCTCGAACTTAAAGAAGTGTCTATCAGATGAAGACCTTATCATTCCATTTGACGAAGTAAGGATCGACGAGAAGTTGCATTTCATTGAAGAACCCATTGAAATCATGGACAGAGAAGTGAAACAACTTAAGCAGAGTCGGATCCCTATAGTAAAAGTTCGATGGAACTCGAGTCGTGGACCGGAATACACTTGGGAAAGAGAAGACCAAATGTGGAAGAAGTACCCACATCTTTTTGACTTTAACAAGAAAAGGGCAAGAAAATGAATTGATCTTCAGGGACGAAGATCCCTTTTTAGGGGGAAATGCTGTGACAATCCGTCAAATTCAGGTCGTTATTTTATTCTCGAGTATTAAATATAATTTTCATTTTTATGTTGAAATATGAACTCACGACAAAACAGGAAGAAATTAGGGCTTACGATTGTAATTTACGCGACGTTTACAAAGAATCGGCGAATCCTACGTTAAGCATCGATGATTATAATCTTCATCATTTTCATTTTTCCGTTATGTTTCGCGTTTACGAAAATTCTTGCTAAAACTCGCGTTTTTACCTTAAAACTTTACCTTTTCTTAATTAATCTTACACCACACTTTAATTATATTTTACACAAATAAAAATCAAAAAAAATATTTTTTTTTCACCACCCAAGGCCAATGGCCGGTTTGTGGTATACCACACTCAACAACATCCCACTTTTCTATAAAACTCATTATCACTTCTCATTTTCCCATTCATGCAAAACCTTTCACTTCTCACTAAACTTTTCTCTCTTGCTTTGGCCTCTATTTTCTGCCGAAATTTATACAACCATCACCATCATCATACTAAATTTTTCATCCCATTTTTATCCTCTTAACAATACCCCAAAGCTTCTTGCAAAGTTTGGTACCATTCCATGAAGATTTGAAGGTGTTTAGGGCTTGTCTTCTTGGGTTTTCTTGAGGATTTGAGTGGGATTTTGATTGAAGAGTGTTATTATTCTTTGAAGAAGGTTAGGAGAGTGCTAATCTTGTGTTACATTGGTTTTAATTCAGCCAACACAAGAAAGGAGGGTTTTGTTTGATTCACTAGTCTAAATCTTCACTTTTGTAAGCCTAATCTTCTTATACTTATTCTACTTTTCTATTCTTGTGTTATTTTCACTACAAATGTATATGTTCAATAAATTTCTTGATGTATATGTAGTGCTTATGATGATCAAATAAGAAAAACAATACATGCATGCTTAGATCTAAGTGGTAGATGAATAAATCAACTAGTAGAATCACTAGAAAATACTTAAAAATTTGGGGCTGTAAAGAACAGAAAAATACGAGTTTCTAGGTTGGACAAATGGGTGATATTACTTGTGAAAATGGTAAAGCAATGTCTTGTGATGATGTACTAATTGGCCATGCAATGGAAAGTTAAAAATGAGTGAGTTATGCCCTTTTTACTAAAAGGTGTCAAATCTGACCTTGCTGGACAGAACGTATCAAAAGTCATAATTGCACTCTGAGTTGAGTAAAAACCTAAAACTATGAGATGTAGATAAACTTATGTAGATACTGGACCAATTGGATAGTCAACCAATTCATTATGGGTTGAAAATGGCGTCAAAAATGGTAAAAGTGAGTTTTCAGCCAAAAATGATAAATTGACTTTTGTATAAAGAAATGACTTTAAGTATATGTCCACTCAAAATAAAGTATAGAAATAACTTATAATCTATAATGTACACTTAAATATGAAACTATAAATGTAAATATTATAAGTACACTATTTATGGTTAAAGAGATATAACTATTTTTATAAACATAAACCTATATAAAACTTTTACGTCTATAACCATACTAAAAGTTTGTAAAGTGTTTTGCGACAAAAACCCGAGGTGGTAGGACCCACTTTTGGGAGTTTTTATATATTGAACCTACTGACCTTAAACTTATATCGACCTCGAAAACCCGAAAAATTTATACAAGTTATACACATAAACTTAAAATAAGCCATAAGACTTAAATGGGCCACTAGACCCAATTACACTAATTATATTTAAAAAGACTTATTGGGCTTAGCATTGGACCCAACCCACTTGGGCCTAATATTTGGACAAAGGCCTGGTCATGGACCATTAAAATTGACCAAATTACTTAATGGGCTTATAATTAGGCCTATTGGGCTTTTTGACCAATTAGATCAAAACTAGTAAAATCTAGCAATTAATAAAATCTAGTAAAAATGACATACTTTTTACTTAGAAAACTTAAGTGTGATTTAACTTACCCAATTATAACTTGATCATCATACCTATATACATACTTGTCTATTTTGTCGTCATTATTAATTTTTACCGACATAGAAACCTAAAACCCATACATGTTGTATAGGTTCCGGGTGATTACGTGCCAACGACCAAGTTCGTTTATCGCCTATCTATTTTCTTCCGGCATTATCAAGTGAGTTCATAGCCTCGCATTTAACTCTTTTTATGTTTTGAAAACCCGCGAGGGAGATACATGCTTGTTTTAGAAAATCGAACACAGGTGATTTTATTATGTGAACGTTGCTATGAGTGTATTGTTGTGGCCCTTCCTTCATGAACCGTCAATCACCGCTAACCGGTGAACGCTGATGCAATAATAATAGATCTATTTTGGCCTAACGACCTGTCTGGCGTGTGTTCCTTGCGAGGGCATACGGGGACATATTGTATTTAGTATTGGGAGTGTGTAGCACTATCACTCCAGGTTGGGCACATGGTTAAGGTTCGGTTCGTGGCTCTAGCATCGTTGTGATTGTTCTATGAACTAAATGTTTTGCTATGCTTGTGTTCAAAATGATTGTTTATAAACTCTATGAATTCACTCAACGTTTTCGTTGACATTTTAGCATGTTTATCTCAGGTATATGCTTGCTAGCTCGGATGGGATGGAATGCGGATATCAAAGGACGTGGACTTGGTGAACTTTGCACATATGATAAAATGTTTTCTTTTAAAGAAACTTAAACATGTTGTGGATTATTTTAAAATGAGTTTTTATAAAGTTATTGGGACCTTGTAACTCTGATCTTTTAATAAAAATTTAATGTTGTTTACCGTGACTCGTGAACTTATATTATGAAGTAGCACCCCAATATTGTATTCTGTTGCGTTGTAAATTGGGGGTGTCACATTTTCTATCACAGTTATAAAGGACTTAAGAATGTCACTAGTCTCATCCTTAGTAACTAGAAAGAAAACCCATGTAAACCTACTGTAATCATCTGTGACAACTAGGCAATACATTTTCTTCATAAGGCTTTTTACAAATGTTGGACCAAATAAGTCCATATGCAACTAATATAAAGGAAGACTGATTGAGTACTCTATTTTGGACTTACAATAGGCTATGTGCTTCTTTCCCTTTTGACAAGCAACACAGGTTTGATCATTTTCAATAAGTTTGGAAGGTAAACCTCTAACAAGGTTTCCTTTAACCAATTTATTCATGGTTTGAAAATTTAAGTGACCTAGCCTTCTATGCCAAAGTTTAGATTCATCAGATATGGATTTTGCAAAAAGGCAAGTTAAACCTCCTTTAGGAACTATGTTCTTTAAATCAACACTATACATATTGTTCTTTCTGGGAAGTCTAAGTAAAACTTAACTTTCATCAATTAACTTAAAGTTTGGAGATAAAACAATACAATCAGTGTCATTAAAAAGAACACTATTCTTTTTATCACACATTTGTGAGACACTAAAGAGATTAAACTTTAACTCTCTCACAAAATACATATTTTCAAAATCTAGATTACCAGTTTCAATGGTACCTTTTTCTCGTGATTTTCCCTCATTTGGGGTTCCTTCCAAAAGCAACATATCCTTCATCTATCTCTTCATAGTTTGTAAGATATGACATGTTCCTTGTAATGTGCCTTGAGCATCCACTATCAATCACTCCTTGATCCTATAGATCCATTTATGGATTGCCCTGCACATTAGATAAGAAAATCAGTTTCTTTTGGGGACCCAAGCCATCACTGACTTGGATATGCCTTGTGCATCAACATAATCAAACTCTTTTAGGGTGATTGATGCATTGTTGTGTTTAGAAACATGGTCTAAAACTTTATGCTATGGTTTCCAAACCCAACAAGCTGAGGCCTTAATAGCATTAAGATTATTTCCCTTAACAGCATTAACTACTGCTTTTGGCCTAGCAGTATTAATTTTTTTTATCCCTGACAGTATTAACCCTTTGATTAATATTACTATTTTTAAATGTTATGTTTTTATAATAGTTAAATGTGCTGTTTTAGAAATATATGACATTGGTCTAGCAGCATTCACTGTTGTTTTTTAGTGAGCAGTATTAACTTGTCTAGCAGTATTAACTAATACTGCTGTTTTAGAAATATTTTGTCTAGCAGTATTAATTGATACTAAGCCAGACTTCATTAGTACTACTCTTGAAACCATGACCTTTTTAGCACAGGGGTGAGTCTTTTTAGCAAAGTTTTGATGATTCACCGTTTATGCATTATTTCAAACGGGTTTTACCATCCTTTGATTTTGAAACTGTTTTTTATGGTAATTGCAATTAACTTGCAAATGATCAAAGCTTCCACACACATATAAGGCCTTATTAAACATCTCAAAATTGCTTCCTAGTTTTTGAGACATCATATTGTTCCAATTTCTTTGATTGCCTCTTGGAATGTGAGTGTTTTGCCTATGTTGCTCAACTTGTTTAACAATTTTCCTAGCAGTTTTTTCTTGTTGTTTAGATTTTATAGACTCTTTCTTAACAATACTAGGCCTAACTGTTTTCTTTTCAATTTTAGGCTGAGACACATCCTCTTCCTCATCATATGACACCCATTCTTCAATAATTGAGGCATCATCATTCTTCCTAACTACCTTAGGCTCTTCTTTACTAGACATGGCTTTATAGTTCTCAACTACAGGCTTATTAACAAACTCATCTAAACCAGTAAAAGATAAGTCAGATGTTGGAGGCATGAAATTTCTTATGTAGGGAGGTGGAACTTCATTATAATTTTCATAGCCTAAACCTTTCTTTCAATTGTCAACTATCTGACACTCTATGAGCTTGTTTAAACTTTTAGATGCATGTTCAAATTTATCTACATTAAGTTGAATGCCATCTTTTTCTTTTTGAACTATTTAAATCTTCTTCCTAAGCTCTCTAATAGTTATTTCTCCTATATGAATTTCAAATTTCAAGCCCTTAATATCTTGTAAATAAATAGACTTATTTTCTTTATAAACTTTAAGTTTGTCTTCCACAAACTCTAAACCTGTCTTATAAGCTAGAACCATTGACTCAGATTTCTTTAAATCTTTTAATAGTTGATCATTTTAAGATTTAAGAAGTTCAACAATTTCCAAACAAGATTTTGAACAAATAGAATCATTGGATACCTCTGAGTCAGGACTTGAAGATGAGAAAGTCATGAGTGCATAATTAGGCCCATCCTCTTCCTGATTACTCCAGTCATATCCACCAAGACCATCACATGACACCAAAGCTCTGCACTCCCTAGCAAAATGTCCCCTTTTGTGGCAGTTGTAGCATTCCACTTTGGACTTATCAAAACCAATAGTCTCATTTCAATTAACAGTAAGCTTCCTTCTAGTATTCTTTAAAAACCTTCTTGCCCTCGTAGTCAACATGGCCATTTACCATCTCAAATCCATCTTTTCCATGTTATCTGGATGGATTTGTTACAAGTCCTCATGTACAAGTTGAGGACTATTTGGTTGACTAGTAAAGAATGCATAAATAACAGCATTACTCAAGTTATTAATATTTGTAAAGTTAGCAGCATTAACTTGAGTGCTAGCAGTAGAAACTCCATGAGCAGTATTAACTACTTCATTAGTGCTGCTAGTGTTGTTATTTGAAGAGGACACAAAAGCTATGTTTTATGTGCTTGAACTTGAGCTAGACATCCTTTTAACTTCTAGTTCATACACCTTGAGGTTGTTGTAGAGAACATCCATGCTCATTATATCCAAATCAGCTTTATTCCTCCAGACAACAACATGTGTGTTCCACTCAGGTGACAAACTTCTTAACAACTTTTGATTAACATCTTTTTCTGAAAGCTTTTCATCCAAAAGCTCCAACAGACTCTAAAGCTTTTGAAGCCTATCAAAAGTTTGAACAAGCATCTCTGAGCTTGGAGCAATGAATTTTTCATATTGCTGCTTTAAGAGATTCCTTTGAGTCTTTTTAGTAGTTGGATTCCTACCAAATCTCTTTTCTACATCTTCCACTAACTTCTTAGCATCCTTTATAGAGTTAAACTTTAACTGATGTTCATTGTAAATGCCCATCATTAAAGTACTTTTAGCTTTCACCTCTAATCTTCTCTGAGCCTTTTCTTCAGCAGTTGTAATAGGCATCACTATCACAACACCTTCCACAGATGCTGTTTTTGGCAAGGTTGCACCATTCTCTATGACTTCCCACAGTGCATAGTCTATCATCTAGATATATTGTTCAATCCTCATCCCCTATATCTCAAACTCACCAGGTTTGAGCATGGGAACTTTGGATGTAGCCACCATGTATGCAAAATCTTGATCCATATCTTTTAGCAAAAGATCTTGTGTATAAAAATAGGTTCTTCTTATTCAAAGCTTTTCAACAAGCTCTAATACCACTTGTTGATTCCACTTCAATAGATCGAATTCCTTATGCTTGTTTAAGGTATAGTTATATTAGATAAATCTAACACAACTATTGTAAAAGCTTTATTTGAATGTATTAAAGATTATGCGGAATCTAATCTTTAATACTAAGCAGAATTATCAATGAAACAGTAAGTTAATGAACATACAATTCAACAAATAATCTCCAATATTATTAATGATAATAATACAAATACTCTTAAAGTATTAGGGTTACAAAGACCTTGAAGCTAAGAATTATACGACTAAGATTGATCTTTTGGTTTTTGGTACTGGTATTGGTATATCAATCTCTAAGCCCTAGGACCTACTTTTATACACCAAGGAGTCATACTTGGCTTACAATACTTTCCTAAATATATAAAATCTTTTCTATAAATAACTAATACATATCAAGTAAGTAGTACTAATAAACAGTACTAACTTACACTACCAGTATTAACTTAATACTAGCAGTACTAACTACTTAGAATATTTTCTTGAGCAGTAGTAACTCTTTAGCAGCATTAACTTCAAGCGGTCTTTGTACTAGCAGTAGTAACTTTCACTAGCAGCATTAACTTTTGTACCATCAGTAGTAACTACTTAGTATGTTTTCTTTGAAGTTCATGAGCATCAAGAAAACACCTTTTCTTTGAAGTCTTTTAGCAGTATAACTCAAGCTGTAGCAGCATTATTAAACACAAAACATGAGTCCAGAGTAGTAATTCAAACATCACAAGAGGATCTTTTATCCAACAATTTACATTCCGGGTTATAATTAAAGGAAGATACTATTTGATCTCAGAAGTTCTGCTAAAGAGTTGTTATAGTCGTTATAGTTGAATTTACTAGTTGGTATAATGCCCGTTCAAAGGAAGATTCTTGTAAGCAGTAAACTATTTGCTATTGAATTTGGTATAAACACATTTCTTTACTTTTATATTATGAATTCTGAATTGATCATGCTTGTTATGTGTTTTGAATTGATGAATATGGAGTAGTTTAACATGTTTGTTTGGGAATTATGCGGAAACTATGGATCTAACTTGGATAAACTAATGAATTTGGAAATTATTAATATGAACTTGATGCTTTAAATGTGGGATCTCTTCGTCAATAATTTGATCTTCATTTTAGTGCGGGATTATAGGTCGAAAGACTTCGACTATATGCTGATTTCTAAGTTGTTTGTCTTTGACAACTAGATATTAGCCTTGTGAGGATTGGCTAATAAAATGATCATTAACCGAGGATAAAAAGGTTTAATGCTTAACCTCATGTCTAACGAACTTGGTTAAGAAAGTCCATTTCCATTTTCAACATGGGAATCGAATCTTAAAGCATTTATGTAATCAGAAGTAAAGGCCGAAAGGATTTTTGATTATAATAAATAGACAATCGTTTTAGTAAACCAACCATTTCTTCAATCGATTATACTTTAATTCTTGAACCCATTATCCATCCAAGTTTATCTTTATTTGGTCTCACTCCCTAAACAGACATCATTTTATATCTTGAATTTGTACTTCCTTTAGATTGTGACAGTCTATTAGATAACCCTTTTCGTAATATAATCGACCCTTTCTAAGAATAACCAATCCCGTGGAACGACCTGGTCTTACCCTAAACCTATACTATAAACGGGGGTTTATACTTTACATGTGTGTTAGTTGGAAATTGGATAAAACTCGAATTATAAATTTAAAGCTTTTATAACACATCAGGTATCAAAGCCATGTCGCTCTAGTTTTCAAAATAAATAGTTTTTAAAATAGAGTACGGTCCATGCATCAAATTACCCATGAAGGGGGATTAAATATGAAAAGTGTTTTATTGCTTGATTCATACTAGTTTATTTGTTAAATATACCTCGTATACTAGCTTGAATGAAAATCTTCTCAAAAAACTTGGAAGCGTTAATATATGTCTCTCTAAGTCTTAAGAGTATAAATGATGTCTAAAACACGAAATTTATGTCTAGAAACAACTTCTTAAAGTCCTACGATCTACAGATTTTATTCAAAAATCATGTTTTTAGGTCACCGATGGCGGTCCCCTAAATATTAGGGCGGCCCCCAAATATATCTGGGGGCCGTCACCTTTATGGGGGCTATCTGTCTGTTTTAGTGGAATTTGGAAAACTTCAAAATTATATAAAAATCAAACCGTAAGTCCGTGAAGTGTGACACCCGCCATTTTAAAGTTAGTTAAGTCTACTTTCTTTTAAAAACACTTCCAAGACTTCATTTTAATCTTAAATAAGTCAGAAATGCAAAATATTGCATAGTGGTCAAAACATTGAGTTTCGTTCTAACGTAAAACTTGTAATTTACGTTTTTCTTCGAGTCGAGCATTTCTAGTCGATGTATCTTTGAAAAACGGTGTGTTTATCTTTTCAAAATATTAATCTTGATTAACTTTTGAAATGGGGAGGAAACTATTTTATTTTCAAATAAAATCGAGCTAAGTATACATCGTTGTATCTAATACACAAAACGACGACGAATATCCTTATGTGTTATTGCTAACATGATTTTGTGTTTTACTTTGTATTTAATTTATGTTAATGATCATTATTAAGTTTTCATTACTTTCATGTAATTATGCTACCTATATATCTAAACACAATGTGTTCATGTCGCTATTTGTGTGGTTACTAATTTTCCGGGAGGTATTTATTGCCATATAGGAATTATGCTAGGATCTCTTGCCATTAGGATGTGAAATTGTTGTGTGCATTATATATTGGCATAGATAGCTATATTTACAAATTTTTGTTACATAAACTTATTATAAATCATTTTGTTGTGTTAGTAACCTACTTAGGATTTTGAGTTCAATAGTGTGTCAAGTATGTTGGAATATATTATCATAAGATCACACGTTAAAACCCGTCACCAAAATATTTCTAACACGTTAACTCTCTTCTAACAAGATGTCTAAATTTTCTCGTCATCTTGCCTTGTTTGATGATCCGTTACAATTACGAACACAAAATAATGAGTAAACAAATGTACCAACAGATAATTGAATAATAGTAAATGAATATGAGAACACAATATGTTTTGGGAAGTGATTCTTTGTATTAATAGTTTTCTCTCTAAACAAAATCACACACTGATATTTTCTTGGTTTACAATGTGCAAGTTGTGTTTAGGCTGCCTAACTCTCTTCCATTGCTTATACTATTATAATGCCAAATAGTACGTGATACATGCAAGGCTTACGTAGGTTTAAGTGTGCATTTTTTATCAAGCATGAATCTTTGCCATGCATGGCATTTGCATAGAGTCCACCTTATTCACTCTATTTTTTAGGTAGAACGTGGGGTTCATGGTCCCATTCTCATGCTATGCATGGCTTTGAATATGTATTCCCACAACTCCATAATTCACGTTACTTTTTAAGCGTAAAGATTGCAAGGCCAGTGGACTTTTCTTAATAGATAATTCTTCTACTTTATTACCGTAATGTTATTTTAAAACCGAGTCATAGAAGATCGTCTCGGATCACGCCTCCCATTTTCCCGTGAAGAAGACTAGCGCTGACTAGTCGAACACTTGATCGCTGCTGTTAGCCTTAATTATATTAAGTCAAACAAGAATGTTATCGGTCTTATAAAGTCAAATTGGGTCTTGTAAAGTAATAGGCTAGTCGGGTTCAATGGGCTTGGATTGTAATCTAATATTGTTCGTGTTTCGGGCTCAAAGCCCAAGATATATCAAGCCCGGCCCAAGTAGAAAAGCCCATAAGCCTACATGTTGGCTAGGGGTATAAAACAAACCCTCTCCACACATAGAGAGGGCATTGGTTGCACATTTCTCATTTTGTAACTCACCATTCTCTCTCTAATCTAAGTTTCCTAGTTTTCTTTTATTCCTCTTTTCTTTCTTTCATAGCCAGCTCATTAGAGCTTATCTATAGCTTATTCGAGTTTTGTTTATTAGTTGTGAAGGATTAATATAAGACCAACATGTGGTATCACTCGCCAAGGGGTGTTTAGTGTTTGATTTTTGTGGTTTAGATAAGCAAACCGTGGCTTATTTCTCTTAATAAGCTCATGGTTCAAAAGCTTGGAGCTTATTGGCTTATTAACCTTATTCTCTCTTTGTTCTTCATGATTCTTCACCTTATCTAGTTGTCATTTCATGAATTAGATAAGCTCCAAAGTCATTTTTAATAAGCTTATTACAATCGGCTTATTTTTCTTCTTCTTTTCTCTCGACGTGGTGTTTTTCTTGTGTGATTCGGAAGTGTCACAAGAGTCATGTTTCTTTTTGTTTGTTCTTCAAACTAGGCTCTTAGTTTTCTTCACTTTTGTTGCAATTTTCGAGCTTTCTTCTAATTATTTCGAGCTTACTTTGGGATGTTATTTCGTGGACTTATTCTGTGGTTTCTCTTATTTTTTTGTAGGGTCCCAAAATGGTTCAAAAAATCTAGGGGACATAGATCCCAAATTTTAGCTTACAAAGATTAGAACATCTTGTTTGGTAGTATAAGTGGTCCTCACAAGATAGTAACATCGAGCGGAATATGTCACAGGTGAAGCGAAACATGTACGTTTAATTTTCAAGCGAAATATGCAAGTTTAACTTGAAGCGAAACATGTTAAAATTGAGAAGCGAAATATGTTGAATGTTAAGCGAATATGCAAGATTGAGGCCAGCGAAAATATGTTAGACTTTTAAAGCGAAATAATGTTTTAAAATCTTCAACGCGAAATATATCCAACATCAAGCGAAGTATGCAGGATTGCGTTCAAGCGAAATATGTATAAAAGTGAAGCAAAATATGTTGAAAATGTTAAGCGAAACATGTCAAAAATTAAGCGAAACATGCAAGATTTGTCCTCAAGCGAAATATGCAAGACTTTAAGCGAAACATGTCAACTTTAGTTTAACCAAATTTTTCTTCAAATCAAGTCTACTTTCACGGTTTTTTTATTGATTTTGTAAAATCCCGACAAGTAATCTTTTTCTTCTCGGTTTTAATCATAGAGTTGTAAAATCCCATGGAGTTAATTGCATTCTCTCTCACCACAATACAATCAACACTTTCATAAACACTTAAGATCGATATCCATTACAACTTCATCAAAATGTCAAATTCAAAATCATTTGCAACTCAATCATGAATTGCTCTTTATAATGTATCATAGATAGCGGGTAGGAAAAGATCGTCCCACATTGTTAGGACGGGTATTAAGTTTTGTGGAAATCCAGAATCAAGAGATACATTGACACCAAAACCTGCTGTGAACTCATCTTACTTTTGTCTTATAATCCACCAATATACGTGATTATTGGGCTGAGAAGGCAGTTCCAGTTGCTGATGGTAGTTCTGAAAACAACTACAGAAAGGTAATATTGGAGAACTTTACGAATGTTTCTCTAGACATACCACGATCATGAATGCTGAAGCTGAAGCTGTTCAAATCTTTCCACCAGGGTAGATACCGATATTAATCCACGGTTGATGCTTGTCTGAATGCATGTGAAATGTGTAAAGCCATTGAATAAGGTTGATACAAGGTGAATCAATTCAATGTTCAAGCTCTTGATAACTAATTTATATGGGAGTTTGGAAAAATTCACATCAAGGGATGGTGAATCACTTGAAATGTTATTACTGCACAGTTTTACAAGATGATGAAAGAGCTTGTACAAAAAATCAGTGTTTTTCATGTTACTAATCATCAAGTGAATGTCAATTCTTACTTCAAATACAACAGAATGGCAAGGTTTTTGTGACAACTTGTTAAGCAGAGTCAAGAGCTGAAGACTGTCTCCTATCACAAACTTTGATGACATCCTGAAGCACACCAAAATTGATGTCAAATGAGTTAAAGCGCTGAAAGACTTGCACGTTACTGCTAATCCACTTGCAACTTGTTGCTCAACAACAACCAGTTTACCTTCATCAAAACCACTCTACTCCAAAACACTCAATATTACCTCCAAGATCGCAACAATCTACAGAAACAAAGGAAAATGTAAATTGTTACCTCTTCTGATGCCTTAGTCCTACTTATGAACCCAGAGATCCGCTACGGTTACTAAAGATGAGGGAAATGTCAAAGGAAAAGGAGATTGACAAAACTCTGGCTTTTAATTTCTCTCTCGTTTAAGAAAATCTACAAACCTAACAACAACAAACCTTCGAACTTCATAAACAACAGTAGAGTATAATCAAGATAATTCTCTAAGTAATAACAGAGGCACTGGGTTTGTTAATTCAGAGGGCAAGTCAATGTTGCTGGGTGGGGGCTAGGAAAATGTAAGGGTACTCCGGTTGTGCAGAAGTTGGGATTCAGTTTTTAAACTGAAAGGAATATGGGCATGTGTCTAGGGAATGTCAGAAACCAAATTGATTTTAATGGATGCGCTTATCACAAGAAAAGGGGGGGGGATGTTATTATGTAAACAAGAGGAAGTGGGGGTTAGTTGAATGCAGAATAGCTGATTGGAAAGGATGATTCGTGTGTATCGGTATACACTTAAATATTCAATTGCCAAGTCTCAACCAATTGCCCTGACCAAGGCAAAAGGTTCAAAATCTACACAAGAGAAATTTTAAATATATAAGGATCAATTATAAAAAAGATTCGGAAGAGATATTTCACGGGTCGTGTGTCGCAACGATGGCTGCAATTGAAAGTATATGGTGTGTTGAGAAATTGTTTTGTTGGATTATATATGAGCTGTAATCTATGTAAAATAATTTAAACGAAAATTAATGTAATAATACCTAATTTAATATCAGGGATACAGATTTTGGATATATGCAGGATCTTAATAAAATACGGGAAACAAAATTAGTTATTGGGAAATCTTTTTATTTTAGATTGAAGTTATTTAGACGGGATCTTGTAGTATGGTTGCGGGTTTCCTTTTTTTATAGTTTTTGTTTGTTATGTATAGTAGTTTGGTTTTGGTTCTTCGATTTTGGTTTGGGCGTTGGTTGTAAATTTGAAAAAATAAAGAAAACTAGGTAAACTAAAATGGAGGTCGTTTGAAAGCTAAACGAAAAGAAACGGTAAAACCCACCCGGTTTTTAACAAACGGGTCGAAAGACTGAAATTACTTATAAAAAAAACTAAATTTTATATTTTTCCTAGACACTAAATGACAAAAGAAAATTTTATAAAAAAGAAAAATATTTTTTTATTAATTTTTGGATTTTTTATGAATTTTTAAAGATTAATAACTAATTAAAACTAAGAAAATAGAAAAAGACAAAAAATAAAAGTTATAAAAATTCTGAAAAAATAAAATTAAATAAAGAAAAAGTTAACAATTCTAAAAATATAAAAATGCCCAAAAGTTACTGAATAAATTAAAAGTAATTAAACTAATTAATTTTAAACCTAATTTAATTAATTAAATTAAATTAAACTAACAAAAGTTAACTGCTGTTAAAACAAAAGGACTAACAGGGAAGGGACATAAGGACTAACGGGGCAATAGGGTAGTTAACCACAGGGACTAACAATACTAACTATAAAATAGAAAATTACACAATTGGTCCCTGCACACCAACCCGATTACAAAAAGGGTCCAAAGTGCTTATTATCAAAAAGCTATAAAAGCAAACTTGTTAAAGGGCTTAAGGGGAACAATTTTCATAATAAGCACTTAGTCTCAATCTCAATAAATAAGCCAGAAATTTAAGCTTTTGGTCACAGCAGGCTTATATGGCTTATGGGCTTATTTTTCTTTCTTTTGGGGATTTAAGCTAACTAGATAAGCTATAACTTATTGGGAGCAGATAAATAGGAGAGGGGAGTCCTAAAATTAAACTATGGCTTCCTAATAAGCCCTAAAATAAGCTGGAATCAATAAGCTAATCTAAACAGTTTATTATAAAAACAGAAAAATACCTACTTTGAGCCTAATTTAAGCTAATCTAATAAGCAATCTAAATTAAATAAGCTGCTAAACCTACTAGAACTACCTACAAGCTATAAGGAAAAACACTAAGAACCTAGGGCTTAGTTATGAAATAAGCTAGAAAAGTGGGGTGAAATTGGAGTCTAGCACCAGGGGAGGCAAGGCAGTGGCTTAAGGGTACTTTTGGGCTTATGAAAATAAGCACTCAAGGGCTTTTTACCTAAAACCAACCACAAACAGATTTATATTAATGGCTTCTTGGCTTATTTCCAAAAAATGAGGGTCTAGAAAACAATATAAGCTGCTGATATTGTAGCTTAAAATTGAGGGTTCTTTTAAAAAAATGCAAAGCCAAACTTTGACTTATATTGTCAAAGTAAAAGGGACAGCAACAAGGGGCTTTATTTGGCTAGTTTATGACTCAAATGACACAACAAAGGTGTGCTTAAAGCTGTGTCAACAGCTTAAGCTTTTAAGCACAATGTAAACTTATGAATTTTGGCATAAAAAACAAATGACCCTTAAAAACTTATTTTTAAACTAAAACTTGGAATTATAATGGCTTAAATGAGCCTACACACTCAGCCAAGAATGGCTGAGTGCCTTTGACCCATGGTGGTGCTCAAACTGACCCATTTTAAGTCAGTGCCAAACACCCCTTTAATATATAAAAATTGATTTTTTACTGATTTTTAGGTAAATTAAAACTGAGAAAGGGTGTTATAAGAGATGCTTAATAACTTTAACACATTTTTAAACAAGTTTAAACAGATTAAAACGGCTTAAAATTATACTTTAAATGTTGACAAATGCAATAACAAGAGAACTCTTAAATTTTTTATTAAACTTCCAAGAAATACAACTTAAAACGTTTTAAACAAACTGAGTACAATAACTTTAAAGCAAACTTAATTAAAATTAAACTAAGAAAGTAAAAACAGGGATGATGGTCTCGGCTTGTTCTTCTTTTCTTTTATAGAAGTCCAAAGGCATCACTTGGTGTTGTCCAAAGCATTCTTGGACTTGGGATGAGCTGTTGTGAGGTGTATGCAATGATCTCTCAGCAATCCTAGCCTTCATTATTCTTGTTTACATCATCTCACCATCATGGGGTTCGGGATTTTGTGTATGGGGCCAAAAATAAAACCTGGAACAAGTTATAGGGTAATGGGAGGTGGGAAATGGTTAGAGTGAGCTGGGGAGTGTACTAGGGGTAGTTGGTTTGGTCCTAGAAAAACCATGGGAGAGCCCGGTATTGTTTTGGCGCAAGGTGGTTACGGGTCCTGTTGCACGAGGTTTAAAGAAAAAGAATGGGGAGAGGCAACTTTGGGCCCTCCATCTGTTTTTCTTTCATTTACTTAAGCCCTACATACTAGTTATAAAAGATCTTTGGTTTTTGACACAATGGTCTTGTCGTTTTATAACAAAGGGAGTTAAAAGGTTTTGGTAATTGCAAAACCCAGCCCTTCTGGTTTTATAGAAAGAATTAAAAAGGTTTTAATATTTGCAAAAACTGCCCTTGTGTTTAAATAGGGTATAAAAATTGCCATTTGGCAGTTTGGTTCCCTGATTTCTTTTTACCATTTTTTTATTTATAATACAACTTTTAAATTGGCAATGTTTAGCCCCTTAAGTTTTTTAAAAAGAATTGTGGCTTTTTGGGCTTGGGTTTGTGTTGGGCTATTGGGCCCAATTGGGTACAGGCTTAGCTATTGGGCTTTTTCAAGCCCAATATGCTATAAAGTGGATTTTGTGTGTACAATGGCTGAGATTGGCTGTAACTGGGCTAGGATTGGGCCTTCAAAGTCTTCACAGTCTTTGTAATTTATACTATTGGGCTTTCCGGCCCATAGATGGGTTAAGATAGCAGATTCTAATAGTATTCTGTCAGTTGGCTCGTTTGACTGCTGATTCCTTCTGTATTGACTTGTCTTGCATTTTGGACTTTGGCCTTGATTTTGCACAGTCTTTTCCATTCCATGCTCAGTTTTGTCATTTTGGCTTGGTTTTCTGTCTTTTTGATGATATCCACTTCCTGCACAATACAAATGCAAAACAAACATATATTTGGCAGTTTTTGTCTGTTTTTGGTCATTTAAGCTCGTTTTTAGAGGTAAAAGATATGTGTAATTAAGCACTTATCAGAATGCTTGAGAATTATCGAGAGTAAATCCAAGGTTTATAATTCACGAAACAAGGCAGTCGTTGCTAAAGTGAGTTTGAATTCATCTACCCCCAGAATTTCACCAGATGTTGCTGCTCTTACAACCGAAGTTTCTGAACTTAAGAATATGATGAAGACAATGCTTATCGACAAACAAAAAGCCCAAGCTCCAGCACCCGTAAAAGCGGTCGAGCAGAGTTGTGTAACTTGTGGAGATGCTCATTCTTATAGAAACTGTCAGTCCACGATTGGACAAATGTTTATCAAGAACCATTCAAGAGGACGTTTCACAAGCTGCTGCAGAACCATTTAATCAAGGAAATACCAATTTAGACCTCGATGCGTTGCAAACTAAATTTGCCTCTGGTTTTCCTCCGATTCAAAACAATTAAAACCGTTTCAATCATAACTCAAGGGGAATATTTCACCAAAATTGAGGAACCAATTTAATCAAAAACGTGGACAAATAACTTCTCTCAGGACGTGTTCATCCTCCGACTAGTAACACCAGTTTACAAGCTCAATCTTTATCACGCCTCCTGCTCAGCAAGGCAAGGTGTTTCAAAGACGGATTTGAGATTATGTCAAGGCTACTGATGATTGTTTTAAGAAATATGCAAAATCAAGGTCAAGGTTTACAAAACCAGATGACAAATTTAACGGAAATGCTTTCTAAGTTCGTAAATTCCAATACTTGCTTCGTCTTCGAATTCAGGTTCTCTTCCAAGTAACATGGTTACTAACCCGAAGGAAGACTTGAATGGTATTACTACCAGAAGCGGTGTTGCTTACAAAGGACCTACGCTTCCAACTTCTTTTCCTAGAGTAGCAGAACGTAGAATTGAGGTGACAAAGGACACTATTTTTCCTACTAATAACGAAATTATCCAACCTTCGGTTGTCCTAGTTGAAAAACAAAATCCAGTTTCTGAGCCAGTTAATGCTCTAGTTAGTGCACCGATGCCTAACCCAAAACCATCGATTCCTTATCCTTCAAGACGAAATGATGAGAGGCACCGTGAGAATGCTAACGAACAAAAAGAGAAATTCTATGAAATCTTCAAAGATAAGAGTTTCGAAATTAGTTTCATGGATGCTTTGACTCTTGGTATAGCATTTGTGAGCACTTGTCAAATTTATATATGTATAGTATAAATCCCGTGACAATTCTTCCCAATTACTTCTCAAACAAGAGAAAATAAAAGGGTAAAATCTCACTTAAGAAAACACAATACGTATATTTTAACCAGGAGTATTTTTCTGGGTCGTATCCCAACGAAGCGTGAATTGAGAATACGGGAATAATTTCAGATTTTTTTTTTTTGTGAGTCAAGAATGGTAAATGGATTTCTTGAATTTTGAATTTTACGATACGATATAATAGCACAAACTAAAAACCCAATTAACTAGCACTGAAATTTTACTACACGAAGAGTAAAACGTGAGCTAGGAAGAAATGAAATTCTAAAATCTAAAGCATTCTTTTAACTAAATTTTATACCTAAAAATCCATCAAATTTAGAACAGAAAAATTTTTTTAGAAAAAAGGAATTAGAATTTTTTAGCATTTTTGAAGGTTTATCATGATTTTTTAAAGAAAATTGAATTATTAAAATAAACTTTTTCTAAAAATTAAACTCTAAAATTCTATTTTTATTTTTCAAAAATACTAGAATGAAAAAGAAAAATTATTCAAAAGAATTAAGATTTTTTCTCCTATTTTTCTATTTTTATGATTCTTTAAGAAAAAGAAATTACTAAAATCTATTTTAATTTCTAGAAAATACAAATTTAACTGGAAAAATAAAGAAAAATGGTTTTTAACTACTAAAAAGGTGCAGAAATTTAATGGAACAAAAATGCCCAATTTTTATAAACCAATTGAACTCTAATTTTGCTAATTAAAAACTAAACCCTAATTTTATTAAACTAAAATTAAAAATATTAAAACTATTTTATTAAACCTAAAAGACTAGGGTAGAAATTGCAAAGAATGAAAGTAAAGGGTAGGCGGGGTAATTAACTAGAATTTACACTATAGTTAAAACAGTCAACCTTAAACTATTAAGAAAGTACCAATTAGACCCTACGATTTAGCTTATTTTTGGCTTATTTAAAAAATGAGAATAAGCAAAAACTTAAAACTACAAAGTTGTACTTGAGCTTATCCACTACAACTTTAATAAAAGCACATTGAACTTTTATCCACTAGATAAGCTAAAAATTAAGCATTTTAAACTGAACAACAGAAACTAAGGTTTTCCTACTTTTCAAACTTGGCTTAATATCAAGCTTATTATTCAATGAAAATTGAAACCAAGAAGCTTGAATTGAAGATTGTATGTGTACTAGCGATGTTCTAAAAGGAAATAAGCTCAAGCTATACAGATAACAAGAAATTAGCTCTTAAAAAGCTAAGGTTTAAGCTTATCACTGAAATTTAGCTAATCTTAATAAGCTAACTAGCTTATTTCTAATTCCTAGAAGCTAAAATTTTGGAAATAAGCTATTCTATGAACTTTGAATAAACCTAGATAAAAGGTTTTTGAAATGAACAACTAGAAAAGAGACATCTAAAAGAAATAAGCTAGTGATCTAAACTGTTGCTAATTTCATTTTTGCAGATCAATCTTAAAGCTAATCTAAGCTTAAAAATGATAAAATCAGGCTGAATTATGTCAAACTATACGAGTACTTCTAAAATGGATTAACAATACCTTCTAATCTACTTATCAAGAGCTCCTCAGACAGCTAGAAAGAGTGAGCAACAGCAGTATTAATTGAATAATACTGCTACATGCTGATATAGTTTGTAAAAACATAAATTAGGCTAAATTCTAAGGTGAGAACTCTTTAAACCTACTCACTACATGTATCTAAGTGTACATTGACCTAAATTGAACACTAGAATGCTGAAAAAAATTACTTAAATCTAAAAAACTTTGCACTTAACACTTCCTGGTGTTAGTCACACAATTTTAACCATTATCTCTTTAAAAATGCAAAAACTAACCTTCTGAAACACTTTAGAAAAACCTGTATCTTATGAGAAAACTCCACATAAGAAATGAATTAAACTTTTGGAATTTACTTTAAAGAGTCATGGTTTGTGATAATCAAACACTCCTTCAACTTTTGATCACTCGTAACTGCTTTGAACTCTTATTGTTTAACTAAATATCTGGAAAACCTTATATCTACTCTATCTTAAACTAGCCTCATTGAGCTATCTACAGCACTAAATTCCGCGCTTATTAAAGGAATAGCTAGTTTATCAGCTAGCTTATTCTACTAATATGACGAATTTAAAGAATTGAGACCTTAATGTATTCTAGCTACAATTAGCTTAAAGCATTTGAATATCTAAGTGACTAAACAAAATTTAAACATGTTTAAGGTAAAAAGAAGATAATGCAATAAGCTGATGGATTAGCTATATGTATGTCTAAAATTCAAAAAACTGGATTTAAAGCCTGTGAACTTGTAGTCTACTGACCTTAGCACTCTTTCTGAGTGAGTGCTTTCAAATTCAAAAATATATATAGCTACCTTAGCCTCTAAAAATACACCAATGAGCTATAAGCTCATAAGCTGAACGTAAGTTATCACCTCCAAAGCTTCCATTATCAATCAACTTGAACTCAAATGAATACAGGTGAATAAAAGTTGACAAAACAGTATTTAGAAAGCTTTTATAACATTTGAACAACTTGAGAACTAGAGAAAACTCAATAAGCTAAAATGAGCTTATTACAAGCTTATTGGCTAAAAACAGCTTTTTATATGAAAACTTGAACACAAACATCAACCGAACTAGCTTTATTGCTTAAGAAAGAAGAGTACAAGATATGAATCAAGAAGTACAATTGACTTGAAAGATTAAAAGCTTAATTTCGAAAAATGAACAATACACGTGAGCTAAAAAGGAAAAATTACAAAGAAAACTGAAAAATTAACACACACACTAATTAACTCCCTCTATCTCTTATTTATAGTTGAAGGTGATGAGAAAATGAGAAAACTCCAAGTCTTTCTAGCCCTTGATCTCTTTTTCTTTGAATCTTGGCCGTTAGATGTCTTTGGTGAGGTGTTCGCACCAATAGGAGGTTGCCACGTCATAGAAATGACGTGAAGATGGTAAAATACGAGGTGGGGAAGAGTAGGAAAGACGGGAAAGGTGATTCAGGGAAGTTGGGTTTGTTGGGTGTTTTGGCGGGAAAAGAAGTTAGAGGTGGTTAGGGGAAAGGTTTTAACCGCGTATGAGTTTGAAAGTTTGGCTTAATTGCATAACTAGCCCCTCTGTTTCCTTTTTCCAAATGTAGTGTAAAAGTGAGTTTGAAATTGTCATTTCTAGCCCTTGTAGTTTAGAAAACAAGAAATGGGCTTTTACTTTGGTAATTTCTTTCACTTAAAAGGGTATAATGGTCATTTCTCTTCAACTTTGACTTGACTTTCTTGACTTTGACCTCTTTTGACTTATTTTGACTTTTTCCTTGTATCGGGCTGATCCGGCTTTGATATCTTTCCTCATGTCTTCTCTTGATCACTTGTCTCTTCATTTCTTGTCGGTTTTGGCTCGTTTTTGCTCTTTTTGACTTTTATATCCTTTCCTGCACATTGAGACACAAAAGCACACATATTTCCATCTTTTGGCATATTTTTGGCTTTTATTGGCGAAATCCTGGGTATTTTATATATACAATTTAACACTTATCAAAATTCCCCAAACTAAAGGATTGCCGTGTCCTCACGCAATTTTATTAAGTGTACACTTTGTAAACTAACAAGTTTCCAAAATGCCCTTGTTTTCACCTTTTATGAATCCCCTTTTTAAACATCTTAAGCTTTTTTCTCAACATTTTATCTCATGGAAAAAACATTAATGGCAATCATTGCAATTTTGCAACTTTTAGGTCATTGAAATAAGGCTACTCCGGGATTTTAATAGAGCAAAAAGCGGAAAGTTCGTCTTCCCTGACTTCTTCACTTGACTGAACAAAGCTATTAAACAGATCATGTCATATAAGTCCAAAGGGTAAGCTCTATATCTTATACAACTTGTGAACTTTTCACTCCCAAGAATAAATTAATGATTAAGATGTGTGCACTCTTTTCAACTTAACCATAGATCAATTTATCTTTATAGTTGAAATCCATCTAAGCTTTACACTTAAGCCTTGTGAGCTTAAATGTTAATAACATAGATAAACCTCGACTCAAAGCTAAAAGAAATTGGGAAACAAAACTTATAACTTGATTTTTAGAAAATGAAATTTTTAACCATTCTTTTATTTTCAATATACTATAAATTATTTTTTTTTCAATAGGAATGTTGTTCTTAGTTCGAACCCCTACTTAGGCCTTTCTCCCAAATAGGATATCGCATCAACAACCGGTGTTCTTAGTTCGAACCCCCACTCCGCTGCTAACGTTTGTGGGTTATCGCGACAACACCTTTTTCCTACAAAGCCTAGAATCCAAAGTCCCTTAGTTGCAATCACCACCTAGGCCGCGCTCCCTAGTGATGAATGCCTATGTAAAACCTAAAAATCTCAACAAATGTGAAATTACTAAAATACCCCTAATGTAAGAAAATTCATAAAAGCATGAATAAAATTCATTTAAATGATAAAAATTATGAAAATACAAATATGGCAATTATGAAATTTATATAAGATTAAGATATCTTATATTATATAAAAAAAATACTTATGGATATATATGTTTGCCGAAATTATAAATATTTATTAATTAGATATTACAAATTAAATTAAAAATATTAAGATAATAACAAAATAAATGGGGCAAATTTAAAAATCAGATTTATTCCAATTATAAGCCATATAACTCGGCCAAATACCTATTTTAATTCTTTTATACATTTTATTTCATTAATCCTAAAAACAACAAATACCCGAAACCCTAAATAATTAAGTGGCGGCACAAAGAATTTTTCCAGGACTTGTGCGATTTTTATAAGATCATTTGAAGGTTAAGGAGTGTGGGAAAAATAGTGGGAAGCTTGGGGAGTGCTTGATTCGATTTTTGGCATTGTTTTGGGTTCGAAAAGCTATACCGAGTTCATAAAATCATAAAATCATCAAGGGCCATCAAAGGTAATTTTAGAACTTTGTTTCATCATTTAATTGTTATAAAACCATGAGAGAAAAATGTTCATGCACTTTATTTTGATTTTATAAATTGAAACATATTCAAAACCCTAATTTAGAAATGAAAATGAAATCGGCATATAAGATATTGGTAAAATTTATTTTATATTTTTATAAGGTTTTTCATGTCTCATATAACTCAGAAAAATTGTTGGAATAATTTATAAATGATTCGAATGATTATTGGAGATTTATTTGTGATTACCGAATTCGAAAAATAAGGAAAAAGGAAGAGAATCAAAAAAAATGGTAAAGGAATAGGTTAGGGTTTTGGTTATTTTTTCATGGTGTATAATAATGCTAATGATTGAATAATAATTGTGTTTGTGATTGGGGAAAATTTGATTAGGGTTTTGTGAATTAATATGTTAGCCGATTATGGTATAAAAGGTATAAGGACTTGTTATGTAATTTCTGAAACTATGGGGTCTATTTTAGACATGTTATTATACTTAGTATATTCTGTATAAAATAAGTTGGGGGGTATAAAATGTCATTTTGATATTATTTTGTATTTAAAAAAGGTTAATTTCATTTATATTATGTATATTAGAAAGTAATTAATTTAGAAATAGAGGACTGAAAATTGTAAATTCTGAAAAGTATAAGGTTTGGTTAGTATTTAATGTATAAAGTATGATTTTGTCATATTTGAATCTATAAGGGCTTGTTTTGTAATTATGGATAATTAAAGATAATGTTTAATTAATTAATAAACCAAAAGGACTAAATATGTAATTATGTATAATATTAAGGGGATTCGGTTTGACTTGTAAATACATAAAATGGAAGTATAATCTGAATAAAATGAGAAACTTGATATATACCTTTTAACCCCCCTGAAGTTGTTGTTTTTGCATATTAAACCCTAAATCTGGAAGTTGTCATATTTACAGAAAATGGAAGGTATAATCTGAATAAAATGTAAAACTTTGATATTTACCCTTTTAACCTTGAAAATTGTTGATTTTGCATATTAAACCCTAAAATATGGAAAGTTGTCATATTTAACCCTAAACTTGAAAGGTTGACATATTAAGTCCCTAAGCTATTCAAAATGCTTAATAGAATCTCAAATGATGAATATTACTAATTTTGGAAACTTACTAAAAATGGAAAGTTACTAAAAATAGAAAGTTACTAAAAATGGAAAGTTACTAAAAATAGAAAGTATAACTTAAATGAATGGTTTGTAATTCGAATTTATCATTTCTTTAGGTTCGGTCAAGAGGGAGTGATTTTGATATTCCTGTGGTGTTTTCTTTGATTATTGCTTTGCTTCAGAATAAGGTACAGATATTCTGACCTTATCGTTAAGGTTTCTCATGACATATTTCCTCTCTATCTTTGATTACTTATGTGATTTGCTACATTTGCTCTAAGCCTTTTATCTTGGCTTTCTTATATGATCTGTTATTATGTTCTATTTGAACCCTGCTATGCTACCTTTGATATTTGAACCTTTGACATTGAACCTTTGCTATGATCCCTTTGAAATGAACTTTGATATGACTTTGCTTTGAACCCTTCAGTTTGAGAACCAAGCCACTATTTGTTTCCTAGCCATGAAGGTAACATGGCCGTGTCATTGATGCACCTTTGGCATGACTCATGTGTGAGTGAGTGATTTCTCATACCGTCCCCCATTTGATATTATATGTGCACTATGAAGATTATTATTTGTTTAAGGGGCGTATGGATGCATCCTAGATTTGTTTTGTATTCGATGGATTATGACATTATGATATTTGGATATTTGGTGACTGATGTTTGGGTGCAATCCACGTCTTTCACATTTGGAGCTAGCTACTCCATGGTTACTATGATATGATTTGTTTGGGCTTGGTAATTGGACTTGATTTGACTTTCTGATTCATCTTACCTTACACTATGATTTGATCTTCTGATTTGTCTTACCTTATATTTGTATCCCTTTGATCATGTATTGTGATATCCTTTGTACCTTATATCGTATCCTTTGATTTCCGTTATCTTTTTGCATTCGATTATATATATCTGTTCACTGGGCTTTGTAAGCTCAGCCGCACTTTCTTTTCCTGCGGCAGGTATCTAAGCTAGGAGTTGGGGTTGCTTTCAGGCTATGAGTGCTGAGTGTAGACTTACCCTAGAGATCTTAGTTTTGATATATGAATTGTTTCTTTTCAAGACATTTGTTATTTCGGTTATTTCGTTTGGATATGTCTGTCCTTTGAGAACTTATGTACCTTAAGTCGTGTTGACTTATTTCCTTTGGTTATTTATTAAGACTTCCGCTGTTTATGCTTGTGTTATGATTATGAATGCTTTTGATGTCACACCATATTTGTAATACTTCTACCCTTTTGGGTCGGGGCGTTACAATATTTATAGGTTAAAGTTATTTCCATTGCTTGCATCCTTTGCAGATAAAAATAAATATAAGTCTAGTCCAAAATTTTACCCATTGGATTTAATACCGAGTATTGAAAGGATGACATATATATACACGATATAGCTAGCTAAGTCATAAGGAAAAGGTCAATGGGCTTATTTAGCATCGGATTTGGAGGTTTGTTTCTCACCAATGTGGTTTTTCATAGGATTAGCTCTGCAATCTAAAAAGTGTTACCGGCGCAGCTTGTTGCTCGTTTGTCTTCCACCATTATGTAAATAATAAGTTATTATAATAAAAAGTTATAATTTAATTAAACTCTATACTACATGTTGACTGACTATCATCTCAAAAATGAACAGTAACCCTTATAATATTGATTTCCCTCATTTTTTTAATCTTCACATTCTACTCACAGTGATGTTAGTGGATTTGTTAGTTGGTCTGTTAGAGCTTGAGTTAGTTGGTATTATAATCTTTTCTGGGTAACTAACTTCTTGGTGGATGACTCATCTCTATTTCTTACACCTGTAATCCAATACTCCTGATTTTGTATATGTGTAAGTTATTAGGCTTTTGTTAGCTTCAATGGATGACACCTGTTAATGATTGTGGTATATTTGTGGGTTATTATAAAGTTTGATCATCATCTTCTTCATACATTTGCTTCCATAAGGTATGATCCGATTTTTTTCCCAATTTGGGTTTTCTGTTTAATGATTGTTGATGTCTTAATCTTGGATACGTTGTTTTGAATGTAGTATTTCGTGGGATTGATCTGTTGTTAACTAATTTGTGTCTTTTTTTGATGAGATTGTTAAATGAGTTTTTGTTGACATGCAATTGCAGCTATGGCAGCGGGGATAAGTACAACATACCCAATTGCAGCTATGGCGGAAGTGATTGGATTGGCTGGGAAGGGTTGCGTTGTTCAGCTTTTCCATCTCACCTCACCGCCTACCGACACCCACGCTGCTACTCTCTTCGATGCCACCAATTTATTCATTGACGCCGTCTATGATGTGTGGCGATGGTGATTGGTGTGTGACGTTGGTGAGTTTAGGCGGGTGATGTTGTCATTTGGCCTGACTTTTTTTACACAGCTGCAACATAGTGGCAGTAAAGGAATGCTTATGTTTGTTTAGAAAGTGGGCGATGGAAAGTGTTCTAAATGGATTTGTTGATATAGGAAAATTGAGCTTCTTCGCATCTTGGCGGGGTGACCTATTAGGTTTGCAGCCATGGCGGATGGATCCTTTTTTCCTCTGGCTGATAGAAACAAGCCATTAAACGTCTCCTTTGACATACACGATTAGTCGCTCCTTTTCGGTAAAAGTACACAGTATTGAATACATTACAGCCGATGATGATAGTTTTATGCAATTCTGTTGTATTCGTACGTGGTTTGATGGCTTTCGTGTGTTGGCGCGGCAATCGCAATTAGAATGCGATTACAGCCACCTTCAATGCTTTGTCACGTTACTGCACTCTTTCATATCTGAGCCTTAGTTTTTTCGAGAATGGGGTCGGGTTACAAGAAACTTACGTTCTGAAGCGTTGGTTATGTTGAAATTGGTTAAAGATTCCCATTGTTGTATGCTTTCAAAACTATACAAAAATCTGAATGTGTAAGAGAGCCCATTTTGATATGTAGGTACGTTTGACATGCCTTCATACTAATTAAATAGGGAAAAGCTTACAATACTGAGTGACGCGGCTCCATACCCTGTATGGAGGTAAGCGGCGAAAGAGGACTATTCAATCTCAGTTATCCTATTCAACAATATGAGCAGGGTGTTGGGAGATTGTATGTGTTTCAAGAGTTATTTGTTGGAATAG
>BQNB010088273.1:0-27700 GCA_026074375.1 Tanacetum coccineum | reverse complement strand
CGTAAACTTTTACGTAGTATGACATTATATTTGTTATTATCAAAACATGAGGATCATTAAATATAAATATCATTTTTGCGCGAATATTTGTATTAACATAAGTCATCACGAAAATTTAGAAATGACATGTTTTGAAATGTTTGAACTCTTGCTCGAACTTCATTTATACACCCGTGTCAATGTTAATCGACATTTCTAGGTACGTAAATGTTATCGATTCTAAGAGACATGTCGAGAAGATTCTTTTTGGTATTTTTGAAATTTTCTGATTTTATATTTTGTTTGTCTAGATTTTATATTTTGTATTTTCTTTTTATAGGTTTTATATTTTTGTATTTTCTTTTTCAAAAATATTTATAAATCAAAATAAAGAGAAAAAATCAAAAATATTTACAAGTCGAAGTTTCCATCGGCATTGACAGTTGTTGCTAGAGTTGAAGTAGATGAAGTTGAATCTGGTTGTTATTGACGTTTATCGGAAGCATCAGCAGTAATAATAGCGGAAGACTTTGAAACAACTTGATTTTCTTCATTGATATATTAGTCGAACAAAGGACCGAATAGACTTTCAACTCTGTCATTGACGTTGTGACTTTCATTTCTGCTGTAGGAACTTCTTTGACATTGAGGAGCGAGGCTTGAACTATTTTGATCATACATCATTTGACATTGAGGTTCGAGGCATGAATTGTTGTGTTCAAACGTCATAGTTTCTAATTTATCAGTTTTGAATCCCCTAAGACTTTGGTTTATGAGATATCATCCTTTTCAGCAACCACACTCTGAGATTTTCATTCTTGACATTATATGATGTACCTGCACTTAAATCCAGAGTTTGTTTGCATTCATAAATTTTAGAGATATATACATTAGAACCATGTGGGGGTTCACTATTAACTTGCCCGTTCAAGAGCCGAGTACCTTTCCTGTAGGAATTCACCTAAGACTAACAGTATCGAAATTTATACCCATGGGTTTCCACCTAAGACCACATCTAGGAGACGTTTTCTCATACACAGCGGAAGACTTATTAGGATAAAATCTATGTCTTGTAAAGATCTGCCCATTAGGTTTCTAAATATGACACTTCTGGTCTACGGGTTTGTTACTGTTTCTAGTCTTATGAGATTTAATCTTAGCATGTGAATTTACCTCTTTCAGGAATTTTGTTATACATGCATCATGGTTTGCATTAAAGACACATTTCTGACATGTAGAACAAACAAAGTGTTTGTAATCTGAAAAAGGACTAGGATTCCTAGAGTGATCTACTAGTGGCACAACATTTGACGTTACACAACTACTCTTTGATACATACAAACTCCTAGATGTTTGATTGTTGATCCTAGGTTTTGGTTTGCTACCATTAGTAGTGTTTTGTAGCCTAGTAGAATGCATCACACTAGATTTTGAATTCCTATCTTTTTCTTGTGTCTTTTTCTTAGCTTCCTCTAGATAGTAATTATGAACCATGTCATTTGAACTAAATCTTGGCATGTTCTTAGAACTATTTCTAGATTCGCTAGATGCAATCACGTGATGAGGATTTGCAAAAGCATATTCTCTTCCCTTAGGCAAATAATGTTGAGTGACTGGTTTTGGAAAATCTTTTTTCACATCAACTTGGGAGGCAAAACCTTGGTTTTTAAATTTTAAGTCGTTCAGATTTAAACACAGTCGGTTGTCTCACAACTGGTTGTTTTCTGAGTGGTTGTAAAACCGATTACCCCAAGACTGATGGTTTTGTAAACTTAGTATCTACACTATTTCCTTTTAACTTTCTTAATTCATTTTTTAAAGCAGCAATTGCAAAAACGTTTTCTTGAAGTTGAGCTTTCAAATCAGCATATTCAGTACACTTATTGTTCAGTTTGACAATCAGGGAATCATTATGGTCTTTCATCTGAACTCATGTCTTTTTGATAGAATCATAAAGATCTTTGTAAGTCTGTTTCAAATGATCTTTTTCCTTATGTAGATGCTCATTTTCTATAAGTAATTTAGCCACACTGTGTTCTAAGTCGATGTTTATTGTTTCAATTTCATCTATGTCATGTTTAATCTTGGCTTCATTACTTTTTTCTTTCAAAAACTAACCATGTTGCCCTGATTTTAAAGATTGATTTGATATTTAAGTTCACGAGCAATACAATGTGCTTCCATTCTTGAAAAAAATTTGAAATTGGGCAACGGTCTTTTTGAGACAAATATTATCAGACTCGAGATATTGGTTTAAAAATTCAGTTGTTTGTTTATCAAGTGATGGATTAAGCATGGGACTTTTAACATGACATTGTTTAGCATCCTGGTCAACCCTTCCTTCATTATTGAATTCGGGTTGCTCAGCATGCTATTGTCTTGTAGCAAATACATTACATTCAGCAGCCAATTGTAACTCAGCCATAGGCTCTTCGTCATATATGGGTTTGATATTTGCATCATCAACATCTTTATCATTCCCTGACTTGCTGCTTGTATCCTGCTTTCCAGATTTTGTCCCACTGCTTTCCATGATAACCAAACTAGCATTCAATGCTTTTCCCATATCAATCTTACTCTCGTGCGTCCGCATCTGTCTTTTATTAGCCCTTTTGTCATACAGTCTTTTGTGATGTATCTTCAGCAACAGACTTCTTTACATTACTCATGTGTTGAAGTAATGTTTCTCGATGAAACTGTTTATCTCTTCAGATTCCAGCTGAATTCAGCAAATTACTTAATGTTGTGCATTGACTGTCATTATCTAAAGTAAACTGCGAATCCATGAACTTCTGAAATTGTCTATTGATCACCCAAAAGGCTGCGATGGATCCATCTTCTTGAAATTCATCTTTGTCAAGTTACTTTTGTAGTTGATCTACGTTGAGGAACATCATACTTGTGAAAGCCTCATTATCTTGATCAAAGAGTGACATAAATGCTCGTTTGAATCCATGTTCGATACGAGTGCCTTTTAAGTCTTCTTTAGAAAGAACCTGAAGGTGTGAATGTAAAGAACAAAAATATGCCATGCATCTCTCTTTTGCTTTTGACATTTTATATTTTATTGCTTGCATATTTTTTGTTTTTGAACACGAAGAAATCGTATCTTTCGTTTTCATTTTATATGATTTGTTATGAAATGAATTATAGATCTTAAGTAGATAAAGTGATTGTTGTGGTTTGTTATTTAAAAAAATTGTTATTGACGTTAAGGTACTTAATCTTAATTAACGATTATAACAAAAATTTGAATTAAGAACTAATGGTGGAAAAGATTAAAACTAAAGATTTAAATTAATAATGATTGAAAGTTAAAGGTCTAATAGTAAAAGTGTTTATTAACTAAAGGTTAAAAATGACACTTTTGAAAAATTAAAGGTTAAAATTAAAATTGTTTAAATGAAAAAGGACTAATAGTAAGATAATCTATTAACTAAGGGCTAATACTAAACATTTGTTTTAACAAAGGGTTTAAAGTGAAAAATAACATTTAAACTAATATATAAAATATTTCATGCGCCAATTTTACATCTTCGTCTTCGTTGGTAAGGTTTTTTCATTCCAATCTTGTTTATCCTTTTTTGATCTCGTTTGTTGATGATTAAACAAGAGTAAACATACTATGATGATCTATGAAGGACCACGATTTTAATGGTATATGTGCGAACTTTGAAGTCCGAAACCAAAAAACCAAAACTTAAACGTTTATCCTTTAAATGGTTTAAGTTTGTGTCATATATCGCATGGTTTAAACTTCTGACTTGTTTTGCATGGTTAAAGTTGTCTTATTTCGCAGTGAAATCAAAAATTGGGCAGAGTTTAGGTTCGTAAACTGACATAAATCACAGAAATAAGTATCTCTTGTATTGACATAAGCCGAAGAAAGAGTGGGAAGCATAAACTGTAGAAACAACAGTTTACTTAAACCACAGTATGCATTGCTTAAACCGCAATATTCAAAAAGAATTCCTATTCTGCAGTGTTCGTCATTAAGCCTAGAAATAAGTTTCTAAATAAGCACTTTTGCAGGTAGTATAAGCAACGAAAAAGATGGTACAAATAAGCTACAACCTTAATAACGTGTAAAGATCAAAGCTTTTTGACACACAAATAAGCTAAGACTCAAACAACAACCTAATAAGCCACGAAAAAGTTAACCTAAATAAGCACAAAAGTGGCGTCAAATAAGAGAAAATAAGCCAAGTTTAAAAATTGTAGATAAGTGTAACTAACAAAATAAGCTACGTCTCAATAAGCTCACAATAAGTTATAATAGTTTTTATGAAAAGGTTTGAGGCTTTTTAAGGTTTAAAAAATAAAAGAACTCAAAACTAGAGATAAGATACGGTTTAAATAAGTTCTAAATAGCTTTAATAAGCAGTTTACCCATAAAAATAAGCCACGAAAATGAAGTTGTAATAAGCAGTTTAAGACCTAAATAAGCTATAACATTACAGAAAAAAATAATACTTTTTCATTTACTGTTTGGTTCGCCCAGCAAATATAAACAAAACGTACAACTGCATCAATACAAAAAAAATGTCCTTGAATAAGACACAGATCCAATTTTTTAGCAAGGATGTACCCTTGTTGTTTCGCCCAAAATTCAAACAACAATAATGACTCAATAAGCTAAAGTAAGCTAGAGTAAAAACTAAATAAAGCTTTTTATTCAAAATATGCATACAAATAGATATTAAGCCGAATCCAAAAGACCTAAATAAGCCGAAATAAGCTAAATAAAAATAAGAAAAATAAGCCGAAACCTATTTGCTAGTGATGGTTTCGAAAAGAAAACAAATGTAAACTTGATGTCTAAAAGATGTTAATGAATAAGCCCACAATGAAAGTTTCAACAGTAAGCCCAAAATGAAAATAAAATAAACCACGAATACAGAAAGAAAGAAGAAAGAAAGAAATAAAAAAAATAAGCAATCCGGATAAGCTATGTAAACCACAAAATAATCACTAAATCCATCTGTGGCTCGTGATCCAAATGTTATCCCAAATATGAACCACTTCACAACAATAAGCAACATAATAATAAGCCAAATGGAATAAGCTAGAAAAGAAAGAAAGGAAAGATGGAAGATTAGATAAGAGAGAGAAATAAGAGTGGTGAAAGATTACACACACAACATATGGTAACCAACACCCTCTCCGTGTGTAAAGAGGGTTCTATTTATATTCCTCATAGCCCTAGAGGCGTATGGACTCTCATTTTGGGCCGGGCTTGGCTTATGTTAGGCTTTAGCCTGAAACATGGAGCATATTAGCTTAAAGCCCAAGCCCGTTAAACCCGACTAGCCTATTACAATACAAGACTTAATTGTGACTAAGACGACCGATAACATTCTTGTTTGACTTATATAAAAATAAGGCTAACAGCTTCAGCAACGAGACCTTGGTTTCTAACCTGAGAGGATTTAGATGTTAAAGCACCAGAAGTGAGGAGGGTTAGTTTAGCCTTGACTTTGTTGTATTTTGCTTCAAAGTCTTTGTTGGGGCCTAATTTAGGTTTGTGTTGTTAAGAGAAACTGATGAACTTTGGTTGAGGATATTTTAAAAGGGTGATGAGTACGAGGGAACTGGAGTCTTTGAAAAAAAGTCTCTTACACAGTGACCTTTTCTACCACATTTGTTTCAGTTTGATCAATTGCCTTTGCACCATTGAATCTTTGAGTATCCTTTTTATGAATCTTTTAGACTTGGCTAAAAGAGCACTTTCATGAAATTCCAATTCTAGGTCATTCATGTATTCTTGACTGCTTCTTGTATCCTCTTCATCATCAGGACTATCTTGAAAGTCTTGAACAATAAAGGTTAAAAAGAAAGCAGTTGACAAGGTGTGGCAGTGTCATAAATACTGTCAATTAGGTTTTCTTCATACTTGAGTTTGCCAAATAGAGAAGCAAGCTCAGAATCCCTAACATGGTTAACATTTCTGAGACTTTGGCAAAAACTTAGCCACTTCTTTAGTAACCCATTGATGAAACCAGTATTTATTTCAAGCTTTGAAAGTTTAATGCCAACATTTACTAATTCATTCATCAAAGCTTTGTTTCTGGTGAAAGTTTGTGTATGATTTTCACCTTCTTTGAATCTGAAGGTATTATAACACAACTTAAGGTCCATGACCTTATTTTCTTTCATACTAGAGGGTCCCTCATGATAGAGTATCAAGTCTTTCCATGTTGCTTTTGTTGTTTCACAATTGATAATAGAATTCATTTGGTCATCTGGTAGGACAGACATAATGAGACTTTTAAGTCGCTGATCTAAGTTAGTAGCCTTTCTTTCATTATCTGTCTATTGTGCTTTAGGTTTTCGCACACCAGTTACCACTCGGATGTATGGACCACTGAGAATAATGTTTTTGAATTGAGGTTCAATAACAACTATGTGGCACCTAAACTTTTCTTCCAATTTGTGAAGTTTTCCACCTCTAGTAAGGGAGCAACATTTAGTTGGCCACCCTTATATTCTAGAGTTTTTGGTATTGCTGCTGCCATTTATAGATCTTGATTTTAAAAATCTTTTTGAGCAATTTATAAAAAGTTTTTTGAAAAAGGTTTAATAAATCAAACTGCTCTAATGCCACTTGTTGGTCCCCTTGAATGTGATATTAAGTTTATCAAGTTAAACTAATTACATTCCATGGCAACAAAGTGATGTTTTAAACAATTATATTAGACATAATAAGGATAAGTTTAAAACAACACAAGATATACTTTTCAACGTATAAATTCTTATTAGAATGAATAAAGAATCTATGACATACTTTGCTTGCGGAATAGCAAAGTAGTTGAATGACAATTTAGTATTCCCCCTAACTTAAACTTAAACCTAAGTATCGAGTTTAAGTACAAACTTTGTAACCAACACTAAAGTTGAAGCTTAAGTGGTTCTATAGTTTGATTCGAGGAGTAAATATGCTCTTGAATGTGTTACAATGATAACATCAAATTTGATACTTTTTAGTGTCAATTCACCCCAAAAAATACTTGCAATTGTCTTATAAATACTCAAATTCGAAACTTTTACGGTTATTTCCTTGTTTTTAGGTAAAATGCAAATATGTGACAAGAAACACAGGAAAAGGACGTAAAAATGAAGAAAACGTGGATTCTTACGAAGGTTTACGATGTAACACCTAAGATAGTGTTACGCTGTAACATATTTAAGGCAAGACAGGTCACCTAGAAAGATTATGGCGTAACCACATGAAAGGTTTAAACCGTAACATCATTATTATTGTAGGATGAGTCATCCTAGTCAGCGTTACGGCGTAATGTGGCTAATCGGTTACGCTGTAACATATTTTATGCCTACAACATAGAAAGCCTCATCAGCACTTTACGGCGTAACACTCTATAAGGTTACGCCGTAACAAATTTGTAATCTATATATAGAGGCTTCATTCAGCCACTTTAGCATCATCCATTCCACTACAGATCCAAGGGGTGACCAAGGCCTCGAAAGCTTGAAGAATTCCACCGGAAGTCCAAGGGAGATCACACTTATATTACTTTTGTATTTAATCATTCATAAACCGCATCTGTAAGAATTATGAGTTTTCAATCTATGATTACCTTTATTAATTCTTGCTTTGTTGTTGCATGAGCGGCTAAGCACTTTAAGTGCTGGCCTAGTTATGAATTTACTAACGTTATAATGTTGGTTTCCTGTTAAATCATGATTTCGTTAGATATCCTTTTGACTATCGTGTAACCCTGGGTTTCGGTAGTATTGCGGGTGGTTTAGACCCTGTTAGTCCTGTTATTAGGTTACCAATTGAACGTGGGATTAATAGCGGTACTAGGATAGGTTTTAAACCTTATCCCTAGTATAGGAACTAATCCTGTTACCGCCTCTATCACTTAATATACTTAAAAAGCACAAGACCTCTTTTAGAGAGGGTTAGTAGTCTGTCTAAGTTATTAGACTAGTTCTTGGGGATAGTTGGGATTAATCACTATGACCTGGTTGCCCTACCTTCGTGACTTTCGGGGGATTCAGGATCGTAGGAATTATAGGGCAGACTAAATATACCTATTTCGGTCTGTCGACTTTAGAAACCACTAATGAAACCATGGTATAACATTGCACAGGAAAACATAAGTTATGAAGGTAGTAACGAATTGGCTAGGCTAGCACGTTTTTCTCCTTGATTACTTCTATCAAATTACTTTCTCGCAGTTTACTTTCCTGTTATTTTATAAATCAATCTTGAACTATTTTCAATACGTGACAATTCAATTAAAACTAATTAAAAGTTAAAACTAATTAAAACTTAGCTCTTGGGACGACCTCGGATTTACCATCTCTACACTACTCATGATTGGGTTCTCTGCCCGTTAGTGCGTTTGTCAGGTGAATCGAGTTTTATAAAATTAAAACTTCGTAAATAAATATTTAAATTAAAATACGTATCAATTTTTGGCTCCGCTGCCAAGGAGCTACAATTTATTAGTTTAAATTTGTTAAAATTCTTACATTTTTCACATAAATGAGTAATGCAGGACAACTAAAGGTCAGGGACGACAGCGGACCTGGAATTGTTAAACCTTCGTTTGAAGAAAATATAAAATTCAAATTCTGGGGACAATGTATCGACGAATTAAAAGAAAACATATTCTTCGGAAGCATGAACGAAGATCCCCACGAACACATCTCTAATATTATAGACATCATCGACCTTTCCCACTCTCCAAGATTATCCAGGGACCAGGTTATGCTAATGGCTTTCCCTTTCACCTTGAAAGGAAGGGCTAGACAGTGGATGAAACAATTATCCACTGGATCAATCACAACCTGGGACCTTTTCAAAAATGCTTTTCTAAGCAAATATCGCCCTCCTTCTTAAATTATCAAGAAAATTAATGTTATTAGAAACTTTGAGCAAGAATCCAATGAACCATTGCATCTTGTATGGGAACGGTTCAACGAATCACTCTATAATTGTCCTAAACATAAAATCAATGAACATGAACAGTTGCAAATTTTCTATTAAGGGTTAAACACTAAAACCAGGCGAAAGGTGGATTTCAGGGGGCCTATTTCAAGAATGACACCAGCAGCTGGAATAAAAGTCATTATCGAATTATCAAGACATTCACTATCTTGGTATAAGGAAGGAAACTTCAAGAACAATGACCTAAACATTGTTTTGGACAAATTAACAATTTTGAGCAAAACATGAATAATATTACCGAGGAAGTTTGAATGGTGCAACACAAATATAAACTTCCAGTTGAAGAAAGGAATTCTAAACCAAAAGAAACCTTAAGAACCTTCATTGAAGAATCTCGTAGGAAACAAAAACAAAACGAGAGCTTATTTTGGAAGATTAAGAAGAATTGCAACAAAGTCTTCAAGAAGAAAGCCTCTTCCATAAAAACTATTGAAGGGCACCTGGGACGAATAGCTAAAACGATACATAGGAGAGGAGTTGGAAACCTCCTGAGCTTCACTGAAACAAATCCGAGAGGATTGGCACACGCCGTAACCACTAGGAGTGGGCTCAATTATAACCCACCTAAGAATCTTCTTGAAGAAACTCATGGCATTCAAAATAAAACCACTGAAAACATATCTACTAAAGAGGGAACACCTGATAGCAAAAAGATTATCACTGAAATATCTCCCTCTCCCATTCCCTTTCCCAGACGACTAAAAAGGAAAAGGAAAAGGAACAATTCCAAAAATTCTTTGAAAATCTTCAGCGACTCAGTATAAATATTCCATTTATCAAAGCTCTAGAACAAATGCCTACGTATGCTAAATTCATGAAAGATCTTCTTACGCAAAGGGGAAGAGGTAACGAAGCATCAAAGATCACATTAAACGAACGTTGCTCAGTAGTGGTTTTAAATGAGATTCCTCTTAAAGAAAAAGATCCTGAAAGTTTTACTATACCATGCGTTATAGGGTAAGGGGGAAGCAATAAAGCATTAGCAGACCTTGGGGCTAGCATTAGCCTTATGCCATACTCAATGTTCTTAATATTAAACCTTGGTGAATTAAAACCTACGCGTATGTGTATTGAATTAGCCGATAAATCTACTCAAATTCCAAAAGGGATAGTGGAAAATGTCATTGTTAAAATCGACAAGTTTGTCTTCCCAGTTGACTTCACGGTTCTTGATATGAAAGAAGACCACAAAATTCATATCATTTTGGGAAGACCATTCTTAGCCACTGCTCATGCCAAGATAGATGTCTTTAATAAAAAAATCTCTTTTAAAGTTGGGGACGAAACCATCACTTTCAACAGTGAAAAATCCATGAGATTTCTACCTTCATATGATGACACATGCCACTCTGTTGATATAATTGACCTATCCATTCTTAACCATGTTCAAGAAATTCTTCCTTCAGAACCATTCGACTCATTCTTATTCAAACCCATTAATTACAACTTACCTACCAAAATCAATAGTCTATGAGATGACAATGAAGGAGAACAAGACCTGATTAATCAGATTTCAAAAAATCTAGAACATGAATCTGAAGGGTATTTTAAACCCACTCTTTTTACGGAAAACGTATGTAAAGATGAGAAACCTACAACCAAATTTAAAGACCTACCTCCCCATTTAGAATATGCTTTCCTTAGTAATAATCTAGAATTCCCTGTTATTATTTCTTCATTATTATCTGCCCAAGAAAAGGAGTTACTTCTTAGAGTTCTTGCAAAACATAAGAGTGCTTTGGCATGGAAGGTCATCAATATTAAAGGTATTAGCCCATCTTTTTGCACCCACAAAATTTGATGAAAGATAATTTTAAACCCATAGTTCAACCCCAACACAGATTAAATCCTAAATATTAAGACGTAGTTAAAGCCGAAATCATAAAGCTTCTCGATGCCGGCTTAATCTATGCCATTTTCGACAGTTCATGGGTAAGCCCGATACATGTGGTCCCTAAAAAGGAGGAGTCACTGTTGTTACTCACGAAGACAATGAACCTGTTCCAACCTGCATCGTCAATGGGTGGAGGGTTTGCATTGACTACAGAAAGCTCAATGATGCCACAAGAAAATATCATTTTCCTTTACCTTTCATTGATCAAATACTGGAGCGATTGTCTGGAAATGAATTTTATTGCTTTCTACATGGGTTTTCAGGGTACTTCCAAATTCCTTTGGCACCTGAAGACCAGGAAAAAACTACATTCACTTATCCTTATGGGACATTTGCTTATAGGAGGATGCCTTTCGGTTTATGTAACGCCCCTACCACATTCTAACGGTGTATGACAGCAATTTTCCATGATATGTGTCAAGACTTCATAGAAGTTTTTATGGATGATTTCTCTGTTTTTGGAAATTCCTTCGATTCTTGTCTTAACAATTTATCCATGATGCTAGCTAGGTGTGAAGAAACTAACCTTGTTCTTAACTAGAAAAAATGCCATTTCATGGTTAGAGAGGAATAGTTTTAGGACATAAGATATCCCAAGGCTGGGATAGAGGTAGACAAGGCTAAGGTGGATGTAATCACAAAATTACCTTACCCAACCAATATTAAGGGAATACGAAGTTTTTTGGGGCATGCTGGGTTTTATAGAAGATTTATTAAAGATTTCTCAAAAATCGCCTGGCCTATGACTTATGACTCAAATAACTAATAAAGATACAAAAATTTATCTTTTTTGACGAATGCATTAAGTCATTTAACATCCTTAGGAGCAAATTAATGACTGCCCAAGTTATCATTGCCCCAAATTGGGACCTTGATTTTAAACTAATGTGCGATGCTAGCAACTATGGTGTGGGGACTATTTTGGGACAACGGATTGATAAAATGACCGATTTATTATGCTAGTAAAACTATGAATGATGCTGAAGAACATTACACTACCACTGAAAAAGAACTTTTAGCGGTTGTGTACGCTTTTGAAAAATTTAGGTCCTATTTGATGATGTCCAAAAATATGGTCTACACCGATCATTCGGCCCTAAAATATCTTTTCAGTAAACAGGACGTGAAACCTAGGCTCGTAAGGTGGGTTCTGCTCCTCCAGGAATTTACTATCGAAATTAAGGATAAAAAGGGTTCGGAAAACCTAGCCGCTGACCATCTTTATAGATTAGAAAATCCAGAGTTGGAAGAATTAGACGAAGATGCTATACGTGAATCCTTCCCTAATGAACACCTCATGGTTATCAATATTAAGGAAGCAAAAAAATGACCCATGGTACGCAGATTACGACAACTTCCTTGTTTCAAAAATTGTTCCACGACACTTGACATATCATTTAAGAAAGAAATTCATGTCTGATGTTAAGAAATACATATGGGACGACCCATATCTGTTCAAATCATGCCTTGATGGAATTGTAAGACGATGTGTTTTTGGTAAGGAATTGCACGAGATCCTCGAACAATGCCATACAGGACCAACTGGAGGACATTATGGGGCCGATATCACCGCAAGGAAAGTCTTCGAATCAGGATTTTATTGGCCAACCATTTTTAAGGATTCTGCCAGGTATGTTCGAGAATGTGATGCTTGTCAAAGGACAAGGAATATTTCCTCCAGAAACCAAATGCCCCTAGCCAATATTCTTGTTAGTGAGGTTTTCGACATTTGGGGAATCGACTTCATACCTTCATCTTGAAATAACAAATACATCCTCGTAGCCGTCGATTACGTTTCAAAATGGGTTAAGGCTGAAGCCCTGCCTACTAACGACGCTCGAGTAGTAGTTAAATTCTTTCGGAAATTGTTTTCTAGATTTGGGGTCCCAAAAGCTCTAATAAGTGATCGTGGGACACATTTTTATAATTTCCTTTTCGAGAAAACATTAAAAAATATGGAGTTACGCACAGACTTGCTACTCCGTATCATCCTCAAACAAGTGGTCAAACTGAAAACACTAATCGGGCCATCAAACGCATATTAGAAAGGACCATAAACGGAAACAAGAAGGAACGGGCAGATAAACTTTATGATGCACTTTGGGCATTTAGGACAGCTTATAAGGCACCCATTGAAAGCACTCCATTCAGGATTATATACGAAAAAGCATGCCACCTGCCGATTAAAATAAAGCATAAGGCATATTGGGCCCTCAAGAAAATAAACCTAGATTTAGATGCAGCAGGAAAACATAGGTTCCTTCAATTAAACCAATTTGATGAATTGAGAACAGAAGCTTACGAACATTCGCAAGCATATAAAGAAAGGACTAAACGGTGGCATGATGCTAAAATTATGGATAAGGAATTTCGGGAAGGAGAGGAGGTGTTAGTTTTTAATTCAAGATTAAAACTCTTTCCGGGAAAACTAAGAACTAGGTGGTAAGGTGTTGGGAATTGAAGGCTTTTGAAGTTACTACTGTTAGTTTTAGAAGTTAATACTGCTGGTTCAAGATTGTGCTGCTATTGAAGTTTAAAGAAAATAGTTTAAGTTATTAGTACTGCTAGCTATAATAGTTAGTGCTGCCAGTATAGTTAGTACTGTTAGTTAATACATAGTGCTGTTAGTCTTGTATAGTTAGTACTGCTATTATGATATGCATGAGTTAAATTAGGAATAGATATGCATTATCATTATACGCGTTTTGTAAGCCCATTAGGGTTTCCTTAGTGTATAAAATGAACCCTAAGGCATAGATCAATACATATAAGTCTTTCATAGTTTTTGATAGCTTCAAGGTTGTAAACCCTAACACTGTCAAAGAGTGTTCGTATTAATATACTGGAGCTTATTGTTTTGGTTATATTTCTGTGTGTTAAACATTCATTACTGTTATTCTTCTTAGTGGTATAAACTAGATTCTGCATAGTTTATATCATACACTCAAAGTTTCAATCTTAGTGCCTTTAGATTTATCCAAGGATACGAAACCTTACATCAAGCTAAGGAGTTCAAGATCTGTTCATTGGAATCAACAACAGGAAACAGATCCTATCTTACAGATTATGTAGAAATTGATGGAGGATTTGTTGCCTTTGGAGGAAATTCCAAAGGAGGGAAAATTACTGGGAAAGGTAAAATAAGAACTGGTAAATTGGACTTTGAAGATGTGTATTTTGTATAGGAGCTAAAGTTTAACCTCTTCAGTGTCTCACAAATGTGTGACAAGAAGAATAGTGTTCTTTTTACTGATACTGCATGTGTTGTTCTGTCTCTAGACTTTAAGTTAACCGATGAAAGTCATGTTTTGCTTAAAGTTCCTAGAAAGGATAACATGTACAGTGTTGATTTAAAGAATGTTGTTCCTCAAGGAGGTCTCACTTGTCTCTTTGCAAAAGCCACACCAGATGAATCTAATCTTTGGCATAGGAGGCTTGGACATGTAAATTTCAAAACAATGAATAAACTGGTAAAGGGAAACCTTGTAAGAGGTTTACCTTCAAAACTTTTTGAAATTAATCAAACCTGTGTTGCTTGTCAGAAGGGAAAGCAACACAGAGCTTCTTGTAAGACCAAAACAGTCAGTTCAATCAGCCAACCATTACAAATGTTGCACATGGATTTGTTTGGCCCAACATTTGTAAAGAGTTTAATGAAAAAGATGTACTGCCTAGTTGTCACAGATGATTTTAGTAGGTTTAGTTGGGTTTTCTTTTTAGCCTCTAAGGATGAAATTAGTGAAATCCTTAAAACATTCATAATAGGCATAGAAAATCTAATAGACCTTAAGGCGAAAGTGATTAGATGTGACAATGGAACTGAGTTCAAGAATAGGGTCATGAATCAGTTCTGTGAAATGAAGGGTATTAAGAGAGAATTTAGTGTTGCTAGGACTCCACAACAAAATGGAGTAGCAGAAAGGAAGAATAGGACACTAATAGAGGTTGCTAGGAATATGCTAGTTGATTTAAAATTACCAACAACTTTTTGGGCTGAAGCAGTTAATACTGCTTGTTATGTCCAAAATAGGGTATTAGTAATCAAGCCTCACAAATAAATCGTGAGTATTGGGAACTAGCATTCGGGTAGCATCAATTGTCATGAAGTGGGATACACTAGAGGTTCTTTATATTTAAGCAACTCGAGGGTTTTGTTCTTCTCAACTATCAAGAATAAGTATTCACTACTTCAATTGTTTGATAGCTTATTTTGTTAAAAGGTACACGTTTCCTTATTTACGTTTATGTTAAATATATATGCTATATGAGTTTATTCTGCTAGCAATTTACTCGTGTATTATTAATGTAGTAATGGGTTATTAGATAAGTAATTCCAACAGTGTTTATTCACAACAAACCTTTCTTGAGTAAGTCGAATCTCTGACCCTTGTCTTGTTGCCAGCAGCTACTTGCATAATGACCTATACCCTGCAGTTATAGCTCCTTATTTGATTAACTTTATGCCCATTTCTGTTATTCCAACCACTGGTGCTGCAACATTTCCTTGCAGATTTCCAACAATCTGATTCCTATTTCGCCCTGCATTATAACAGATAATATGATTCCCAACATTTTGTGTCTGCCTATTCCTTTGAATCCCAGCATTAACCCAACCATTTGCATCTGTCTACCCTGATTTATATTCATCCTTAGTTGTGAAATCTTCTTGTTAACTTGTGTTTTGTTGAGATCCTTTGGTTTTTGGTTAGTAGGAGTGGAATATGCTTTTGTAAAAGCATTAGAAATAGAGTCAAAAGCTGTTTGCATAGCTTGCAATTGGATCATTAACATCATTGACGGTGTCGATTGATTGGTTGTTTTAACATGTAGTTTATTATGATGTTAGGAAATAGGTGTTGCACAGTGATAATTGTTGAGAGATAATTAGGTTTTCAGGTGTAGTAACATCTAGCGTGACGGATATGGTATTTGTTGTGTGTGTTTGCAATAAAGCATATGGAGCTGGAGTCCTAAATAGAGAGCTAAAGGATCAGAGTTTTTAGCTCGTCTTAGTTGTCCTTATCCATATCCTCATTTTGATTTTACTTCAAGTAGTCTAAGATTGTTTGTAATCCACTTCATACAAATCCAAAACTTCTTAACATGTGTGATGAAGGTGTGCCCATTCAGGGTTTGTATGTGATTGAGAAACTTGAGGTTCGTTTGCAATTGGATGGTGAAGCTTGTTTTTGTCCAAATCCATTGGATGAAATTAGAGAATCTGATGAAGTATTACCCATGTTTCACCCTCAGTAGAATGTAATACCTATCTAGTTCATCCAAAATATAAAACCTTTTCTCATGAATCCCAAATATGATTCCTTACATCACCTCTGAATGTGATGCTACAATGCATTAGCATGCCTCACTACTATCCACAACAGCATAAACATCGGCTAGTAAACCAAGATTAGTAAAGGTATCGTTGATCTCAACCTCAACCTGCTTTCGTTCTGTTTTAATGACTTCACTTCATTTTTAGAGTCTGAAAAGAGGTGGTACAGTTCATCACCATCTATTGGACTTGTTTGAGTTGTAAAGGACCTTTCGAGAATGGCTTTTGAAAGAAGTTTTCCATTTGTCTGCTCATATAGCAACGAATGATTTTGCTCAGACCATTGAGAAATGAATCATCTTTGATAGCATAGCCCGTTTTACGAACCATCAGACATAAGAATGTCTCTGTTCAGACATGTAGCCATCAGAGACGTATGTCTATGACTCAAGATCTTAAGACAATAAATGATTTTTTTTGTTTGTGATGTGTTCTTGATTTGATTTTTGTTTTGAGATTATGATTGATGAAACAAGACTTAGATGTTTGTGAATTACTAAACACATGAACAAATTAACTAATTTCCGCCACACAATCTAGTTTGACGTGTGGTGAAATACGTTATCTCATCGTATCCAATCTATTTTGCCGTGTTTACTGTTTTTCCAAGACTTGTATTATTTCGCCCTAAACCTTATTTTGTCGTAAGTTCAAAAACAATCTTGTTTGTGACAACCTTTTATCGCCTAAAATCTCACCGTGACACAAACAAACTATCTCGTCGTAACACAAACAGACTATCTCGCAGTGAGATCTTAACCTATTTTGCCAATCCAAGAGTTTAAGAAATTTCATCGTATCTAAGTATTCTGCCAAGGATGAACTGTATCGCGGTGAACCTTAATTCTCCAAGATAAAAAGTTATCTCACCAAAACATAAAGAAATCAGTCGAAATTGGTCCACATAAACTATCTGCTTAGGCAAGTTCGAAAAGAGATCACACCTTTTTAAAACCACTTAAAAACACGATAGTAACATTTATTTATCCATTCTTTTACACTAAATCCTATTCTATACATGTATTTAACCATAAAAATGTGAAATTTTAGATTGAAACATATGAGATAGCAAAGATCAAATAAATTTTTTTACCAAAACGCAAAAACAATGAGTAAAAATATTTAAATCTTCAATAAAGCTGAAACCTTTTATGTTATCTTTGTTCTAAAACACAAGATTCATCCTTAAATCCTAAGATATAAAGATGACATTTCTAGAAGAAAGTATTTTTAACACTAAAGAACATAACGTTTTTACTATTTCGCCGAATATTTTTGTTCGAGTCTTTTACACACACAAAACTCACACTATATCATACCGTGTGGCGATTTATACCAATTTTAATATCATCTAACTAACTACTTAATAAGCAATTCAATAAACACAAGAGAATAAAACTAGAAAGAGATAAGAAAAAGAAAGATGTTGGTGATGTAAAGAAAAGAAATAACGGCCTATGTATATTAGAGAAGAAAGAATACAAGATTAAATAAAAGAACTTTTATCTTGTCACACACACACCTCTCTCCCAGTGTGGAGGATGGGTATTTATACCCGAGATAAGAGGAGAGGCATGTACGGTTTGATATTCGGCTGGGTTGGGCTTTTGAAGCCTGAAACATATGCAATATTAGCTTAAAAGTCCAAGTCCGTTTACCCGACTAGCCTATTACAATATTACAAAGTTTGTAAACATGTGATAATCAACACCTTATAAAATAAACATTCTTAACCCTTATTATATCTAACAATATTTCAATAAATAGTATATTTATATAAAATCTATTTTTATAAAACCATTAAAATATAAAATAAACTTTAGGGAAAAGTTAATTTATAATTTTAAATAAATATTATTATTAATAATAGTAAATAATAATAATAATACAATATAAAAATACTATAAAAAATAAAAAAGAAAAGATTAAAAAATAATTTATATTTTAAATAGGATAAATAAATTTAATATAATTAATTATAAAAATAATAATAATAAAATAATAAATCAACCCAAGTAAATAATCACAATAATAAAAAATATGTTGCTTTACTCGGGGGTGACAAACTCCTACGATTCAGTAGATATGTTGATTTGTTCCTGAGATGGGGACTTGATGTATGTGTGGATCTTATAGGGTCCTCGCCTTTAACGCAAACTAGGATGGCTAATTTTGTGCATGGTCGTGTTGTGATTGATGTAGCGAAACATAAACGCATCAAGTATGAGGCTAAGTGTGTAAATATTAGATATGGTTTTCTCCCCTGTTGGTCCCCACTTCAATAAATTGAATTCCTTAACTTGTATCAAAGGATTAGTATATAGATAAATCTAACACAAGTATAGTAGAAAAACTTTGTTTTGAATGTATTAAAGATTATGCGGAATCTAATCTTTAATATTAAGAAGAACTATCAATGAAACAATAATTATATGAATATATAATTCAACAAACAAAGCTCTAATATTATTAATAATATGAATACTCTAAAAGTAGGGTTACAAAGACCTTGAAGCTATGATAATTCTATGAATGACTCGTATTTGTGTATCTTGGTGTGGTACTGGTATGGTATGGTACTTCAATCTCTATGCCCTAGGACCTCCTTTTATACACCAATGAGTCTTAAACGGATTACAATACTTTCATAAGAATATAAAATCTTTTAAACAAATAAGTTATACATATCTTTTACACAAATAACTCATATAAATCACATAAGCAGTACTAACTAACTCAGCAGTACTAACTTCTTCACTAGCAGCATTAACTCCTTCAGCGGCATTAACTTTGTACTACAGTAGTAACTTTTGTACTAGCAGTAGTAACTACCTAGCAGTTTTTCTTCTAAGTCTCTGAGCAGCACTAATATACACTAGTAGTAGTAACTTTACACTAACAGTACTAACTGTGTACTAGAAGTAGTAAACACTTAGCATTTTTCTGAAGTTCTTGAGCAGTACTAACACAACTGAGCAACATTAACTCTGATATGAGCAGCAATAATACTAGCAGCATTAAAAAGGCTTTTAATCCTGACAATCCTCCCCTAAACAAGCTTCTTGTTCAGAATATCTGTAATTGTAGGTGGTGTAAGGAGATATCTCTTTTCTACTAGCATGTAAATCATTCTTGAATGCAAACTCAAGCAATGTACTCCACATGAGTCAAATAGCTTCCAGCTTAAAACTTTGTCCCTTTGTTGCAACTTCCAGATTTCATCTTCTACATGTGGTTTAAAAATTATCTTCAAATCATTCCATAATACCAAATCCAAGTCTTCCACTGGTCTTGTTGATCCATATCTAGCTTTTACCAACTTGTACAAGTCTTCCAAATCTTCCCTGTCAAAACTTTTAATCATTTGACTAAAGATCCTGTACATTTGAGACTTTCCATCAGCTCTCATTATTTGATAATAGCTTTTCTTTCCTTCTTTGTGAATCTTCCAGCCAACAATCTTTGGAGACTTAGTAGATAAAGGTATAACATCAATTGCAACTTCTTCTTCATCTGGAATGACTTCTATTAGACTTTGAAGCTCTGTTATGTCTTTATCCTCATCCACCTTCTGCTTCTTAGTACTCTCTTGTTCCAACTCTTCTCCTGCTCTCTTTGAACTACCTTCCACCAAGTCTGTTCTGAAGTCAACAAATGTATTCACCCTCTTGAAAGCTCTATCAAACATCTTCTGAATAGAATCAAAAGATTTGTTCTTCAAGTCTTTGAGCTTCTTTCCTTCCATATTCTTCAGGTAAGTACACATGATTTTTCTTTGTTGAGCTTGGGTTGGTGGTTTGTTTCTTTGCTCTTTTGCTCTTTTAGCTGCAAAATGCTTTCTTCTTTGCTCCAAGAGTTGTTGAAATAATTTTGCCTTTTCTTCAACAGACAACTCTTCTTGCTCCTCTGCTTGCAGTCTTTGAGCCAATTCATGATCAGCCTCAATCTTAGCCTGAATATCATCCTATTCTTTAGTCAAGGCAACATTGGCTTCATCCTTATCCCTTGCAAGTCTCTCCTCTTCATCAAACTCAACTAGTAACTTTTTAGCAGCTTCTTCATCAAGCATGATTTGAACATCTTTCTTCTTAGGCTTCACAGGTTCTTCTATCATTATTCCTTTACCTTTGTCCTATGATTTTTGTGAAGAAATTATTGTTGTAGGTGTACCCAGCTCAGTAATAACAATTCCTTTCCTTGGAATTGGAATTGTAGCAGTTGTTGTTATAGCAGCACTAACCTTTGTTGGAGCACTAGCAGCATTAACTGGTACATTTAGCTCTTTTATAACATCTCTTTTTACCTTGGGTTTTACACTTTTCAAAGCTGCAAGTGCTTGAGCCAAAGTAACTTCATCAACTGTTAAATTCACATCTTTAGCAGCAACTTCTTGTTCTGCGAACACCTCATCACCAGTTAAAGCATCCACATCAAATATCTCATTATTAGCATCATCTTGAACATTAAACAGGGTAATGTCTTCATCTGCATCAATAGCATTAATCCTCATCCCCTGTTTAGATGCATCCTCACTTAAATCTTCTTCATCACCAGAGGATTCTACCTTAGTAGTTAAACCAACTTTGTATAGTCTCTTCAGCTTATGAGTTCTTGAACTTCTTTTATTTTCAAGCTTCTTGACCCTCCTTTTCAAACTAGCAATCTCTGGATTGTAAAGTGGTACATAGTTCCATTAATTCATTAAGTTTAAGTCTATCCTCATCACTTTGAAGTGTTTACCTCCTTGGAGCCAGTGAATCATTGGAATGTTTAGATACTTTTCAAACCTTAGTTGAGCAATATTATCCCATGGTTTCTTGGACCACCTGGGGGCCACCACCTGAAGTAGTTCCTAGGGAACTAGATTCATTAGGTGTTGCCTTAGATTGGGTCTTAGTTATGTTACCACTGTCCTGCTCTGCTTCTAAGCTAGAAGCAGTAGTGGCAGCCCTCACCAAACTGTCACCCAACTCCTTATGGACAGCCTCATCTGCAACATTTTCACTAGGATCACTAGGCTGAGGTACCTGAGTGTCCTTTCTCTTAGGCTTCCTAGGTTTTTGTGTCTTTTGAGGTTGAGTTGATGATTCAATAATGGTGGGTGTGTGATGGGGATCAGTTAGAATTAATGAACCTTCACCTAATTCTTGTTAGTTTTGTAACACCATTGTTGGAAATAAAGGTGTTACTCTTCCAGAAAAACCTTTGCCTACCCTTCTCATATTTCCAAATATCTTTTTAGTGTGAGAGGGTGCAATGTAAATTCTCTTGTGAGTTGACATATCATCAAGTTGTTGTTCCAGAAATACTTGCACAAACCTTGGATACATTAAAAATTTGCCAGACACATTATCCAAGTTTCTAACCATACCTTCAAAAATGAACTTTGAAAAGTTGAATTTCTGATTTGTTGCTAAGCAGATAATAGCAGATGCCATAGTGCTACTAAACTCATTCCATGCAGTAGTCTTTGGACTTAGACATTGTAGAATAGTATGAATCAGAAATTTCTATTGTGGAGAGAAGATTGACTTATAAAAAGTAAGCTTCTGTGAAATTTTCTATACCCATCATGCAGTTGTTTTAATAAATGGTAGAGTTTAGTAAACAATCAATACCTTCCTCATCTTCTAGTTTAAGATCTCTTCTCACAGATGCTTCAGAGATAATTATCTTCTTGCCATCTACTAGGGCATGCAACTGTACTTCCCCATTGATAGTTTTGACCACGCCAGTAGACCAGAATTGTTCAATGCAAGAGATATATATAGTGGGATTAACCGTTAATGCATATCTTATAGGTTGTGCATTCAGATGATCCACAATTTGTTCAAACCCATCACTTATCTGATGCGTCTTAGACAAAAATGCGACCATGTTATGAGTATCCGTAAACTTTAGATTCGCCATTTGTGTTGGGTTTTGATAATGGATGATAAAATTAAGTTAGGGTTTGTAATTAGAGAGTATTTGAAAGAGTGAAATCGATTAAATGATTGATTGAAACCCTTAATCGAAGTATTTATGAAAATACCCTCAACAGCATTAACTTTGACCTAGCAGTAGTAAGTTATGTCTAGCAGCATTAACTTTCACCCCCTGCAGTAGTAAAGTTATTGCCTAGAGTGCATTTACTTAGAACCAGCAAGTGTAAGTTATGCCTAACAGACATTAACTTTTGGAGTCCACCAGTTATTAACTCCAATCAATTCCAAAAAAGCATATTTACCATCATTAATCTTACACTTTTCTTTGCTTTTCCTGCAAAAATGTATAGTCCAAAACTAAGAAAACAATAGCCATGAATTTTCACACTTATCTACAGTTGATTAATTATACCTAGCAGTATTAAGTATAACTAACGAGTTAACTCAGTAGATTATGTTTAAACCAGTTGTACTAATTATACTTACAGCAGAAAAACTTTTAATGACATGTAATAAACAGTACTAATTCATACAAAAATCTACAAAAACATAAGAGTTAAATTGACTTTAAAGATTTATCATTCAATACTAGCATCAAATATTGAAATCTACTTACATCAAAAGCTTTTGTATGCTAATCTGCAAACATTCTTGTAAGTATGGATTTTGACCTTTTGAATCAAATTTCTTTTCAATTGCAATCTCTATAAATGACGTTTGATCTCTATATGCTTTGTTTCTTGATTTAAAACTTGATTTTTAATTGTGCAATTAGTACTGTTATATCATTAAAGACTTGGTATGCATAAAATTGGTACCATTATCAAGTAGTTGATTCTGAATCTATAGCACTTGTCCATTTTCCCTCTTTGAAACCACTTTGTACATACAGATCATGGGGATATGGTTTCACACCAAGCTCTAGGTGATTGATGTAGTCCATTTGTGCTTTTTCAACTTGTATACTCTATCAGGAAAGTTCTGGTTCTTCAAACCTGGTGGTTGACATACATACACCTCTTATTCAATCTTTCACATAGAGAAAAAACCCACTTTTTACATCCTTTTGATACCACCACAAAATCTTTATGAAGCTATATGATAAAAATAGGCCTAAGTGCTTCAATTCTTGCGACAGGGCACAAACTTCATCATAGACAATCACTTCTTCTTGTGTGTCCTTTGAGTAACAATCTTGGTTTATTTCTTTTACAATTCCCCTTTACTTTTTTATTCCTGAAAAACCCTTTAGAAGGCCAATAGCCCTTTTTCATTTGGTAAATCCACTAAAGTCCAAACTTCTTGTAACTTGAATTGTAGAAGCTCTTCCTGCATAGCCTCTATCCAACTTGGATCCTTCAATGCATGAATTACCTTTTTAGGTTCTTCTTGTGATAAAAAGCAAGCAAACAAGCAGTTTTGAAGGTCTTTATGGTTTGTTCTTTGTTGAATAGTACTAACAAATCCACGTTCCTCCAAATTCTTTGACATCTTTCTTGTTTGTGTGGCTGATAGTAAATCTCCAATCACTTGATCAAGAGGATGATCTTTATGAATTCTTGTAGTTGGATTAGGACTGACTTGGATTGTTGTATCCAAATTGTTCATGTCAGCCTCTGCACCATCATCTTCATCATCTCTTGAGAAGTCAAATATGCTATAATCTTCCAAAGCAGGCATATTTGGATCAAATAGAAGTTCAATGCTTGTTTTTCCACCAACAGCATTAACATTGTTAGTGTTGTTAACATTATCTTCCTTCTCTTGATCATTACATTCACTATCTTTTCTTGGATCTTCATCAACCTTCTTTCCATCATCACTTGAAGGTTTGGATCCATCATCATGAGAACTCTTTGGATCTTGAGAATATGGTGGATCAGCAGTCTATAATGGTAGCAAAATGTAATCTTTGACAGGTTCTGTCTCCTTTCTAGCTTGACCTGCATTATCACTTGCTTTTGTTACCTGCAAATACCTATAGAATGTGTACCTGCTAACATTTGGCTCATAATTTATTGTTCTTGTTAGTGCTTAAATAGAATTGCCAATCGGTCCATACCTACAACATTAGGTGTATTCTCACTAAACCTAATTATGCAAGTTTTCTATCCACTATCCTGTTTATATTGAATGCTCTAAATGCTTTACTATTTAAAGCGTATCCAAGAAAGAAAACCTTCATCAGCTCTTTCCATCAACTTTGCCTAAGTGATTATGGTATTAAGAATGGTAACAGAACTCCCAAATGGTCTCATAAACTCAAGTTGGTGTTATACCATGAAAAAAGTTCACTATGGGTCTTGTTATAAGGCTTAACTACTACCACTTATTTTGCAACATAAACAAGCAGTATTAACTGCTTCTGCCCAAAAAGTAGTTGGAAACTTAGAATCAGCTAGCATATTCTTAGAAGCCTTAATTAGTGTCTTATTCCTCCTCTTAGCAACTCTATTTTGTTGAGGAGTTCTAGCTACACTAAATTATCTTAAAATACCCTTCATCTCACAAAACTGATCCATTTCTTTGTTTTTGAATTCAGTTCCATTATCACATCTAATCACCTTAACCTTGTGATCTACTAGATTTTCTATACCAGTTATAAAGGATTAAGGTATGGCCACTCGTCTCATCCTTAGTAAGTTGAAAGGAAACCATCGTAAACCCTACTATAATCATCCTGTCAATAGGCTAATAATTTTCATCTAAGGCTTTTTACAAAATGTTAGACCAAACAAGTCCATATGCAACAATTGTAAAGGAAGACTGATTGAGTTCTCTGTTTTGAACTTACAAGAGGCTTTGTGTGCGTTCCCTTTTGGTCAAGCTATACAGGTTTGATAATTTTCAAAAGTTTGGAAGGTTAACCTCTTACCAATATTTCCCTTAAACCAATTTTATTATGGTTTTAATATTTAATTGAATGCCTTATATGCCAATTCTTTTTGATTCATCAGATGTGGCTTTTGTAAAAGGCAAGTTACAACCTTTTTAAAGACTCATGTTCTTTATATCAACTCTATAATTATTGTTCTTTTAGGAAACTCTAAGTAAAACTTGACTTCATCAATTAACTTATGTTTGGAGATAAACAATGCATTCAGTGTCATAAATTGAACTATTCTTTTTATCCACAACAATTGGAAGATACTAAAGAGATTAAACTTTAAATCTCTTACAAGATACACATTTTCAAATTCTAGATTAACTAGTTTTAAGGGTACTTTTTAGTGATTTTCCCTCCTCTTTGGGGTTCTCCTCCCATAAGGCAAAATTTCCTCCATGCATCTCTTCATAGTTTGTATGATTAGTTTGTTCCCTGTCATGTGCCTTGAGCATCCACTATCAATCACTCCTTGATCCTGTAAATCCATTTGTGGATTGCCCTCTGAGTCAGAACTTGAAGATGAGTAAGCCATGAGTGCATAATTAGGCCCTTCCTCTGCCTGATCACTCCAGTCATATCCACCAAGACCATCACTTTAAACCCAATTGCTTGTAGAAGTAGATGTTCAACAGACACACTCTTCTTGAGCTTTCATTGTTTTTATGGTCGTGAATTCTCTAGTGCTCTGCACTCCCTAGCAAAATGTCCCCTCTTGTGGCAGTTGTAGCACTCCACTTTAGACTTATCAAAACCAATAGTCTCATTGCCATTAACAGTAAGCTTCCTTCTTGTATTCTTCAAAAACCTTCTAGCCCTCATAGTCAACATGGCCATTTGCCATCTCAAATCCATCTCTTCTATGTCATCAGGATGGATTTGTTGCAAGTCCTCATGTGCAAGTTGAGGACTATTTGGTTGACTAGCAAAGAATGAACAAATAACAACATCACTCAAGTTATCAATATTTGTAGAGTAAGCAGTATTAACTTGAGTGCTAGTAGTAGTAACTCCATGAGCAGCATTAACTGCTTCATTAGAGCTGCTAGTGTTGTTATTTGAAGAGGACACAAAAGCCATGTTCTGTGTGCTTGAACTTGAGAGACATCCCTTTGGACCTTCTTTGGTTCATACACCTTAAGGTTGTTATAGAGATCATCCATGCTCATTGTTTCTAACTTAGCTTTATTCCTCCACACAACAGCATGTGTGTTCCACTCAGGTGACAAACTTCTTAATAACTTTTGATTAACATCTTCTTGTGAAAGCTTTTCATCTAAAAGCTTCCATGACTCAAATTTTTGAAGCCTATTAATTGTTGATCAAGCATCTCATGACTTGGAGCAGTGAAGTTTTCATATTGCTACTTTAAGAGATTTCTTTGAGTCTTCTTAGTAGTTGCATTCCCACCAAATCTCTTTTCTACAGCTTCCAGCAACAGCTTAGCATCCTTTATAGAGTTAAACTTTAACTGATGTTCATTAGGAATGCCCATCATTAAAGTACTTCTAGCCTTCACTTCTAATCTTCTCTGAGCCTTATCTTTAGCAGATGCAGCATCGATACGATGTATCCAGTAAAATGAATACGGCGTACTGAGGAATTTTTATCCAAATCTTAAAACCAATACAATGTATCCATTCACTTAGATACGGCGTATTAGCCTATTGAAAACTTTACCCTTTAATACCTTCTACGACGTATTGATCCCACTATACGCCGTATCCTATTGCCCGTATTGGACTAATACCCTGTATTCCCTATACGCCGTATTGAGTTATCTCTATACGACGTGTTGATCCCACTTTAATAGATCGAATTCCTTAAGCTTGTTTAAGGTTTAGTTATATTAGATAAATCTAACACAACTATAGTAGAAACTTTGTTTGAATGTATTAAAGATTATGCGGAATCTAATCTTTAATATTAAGAAGAACTATCAATGAAACAGTAATTATATAAACATATAATTCAACAAACAATAGCTCTAATATTATTAATAATACAAATACTCTTAAAGTATTAGGGTTACAAAGACCTTGAAGCTATGATTATTCTATGAATGACTCATATTGGTGTATCTTGGTGTGGTACTGGTTTGGTATGTTACTTCAATCTCTATGCCCTAGGACCTCCTTTTATACACCAAGGAGTCCTAAATGGCTTACAATACTTTCCTAAGAATATCAAATCTTTTAAACAAATAAGTTATACATATCTTTTACACAAATAACTCATATAAATCACTTAAGTAGTACTAACTAACTCAACAGTACTCACTTCTTCACTAGCAGCATTAACTCCTTCAGTAGCATTAACTTTGTACTAACAGTAGTAAGTTTTATACTAGCAGTAGTAACTACTTAGCAGTTTTTCTTCTAAGTCTCTGAGTAGCACAGTAGTAACTTTACACTAGCAGTACTAACTGTGTACTAGAAGTAGTAAACACTTAGCATTTTTCTGAAGTTCTTGAGCAGTACTAACACAACTGAGCAGCATTAACTCTGATATGAGTAGTAGTAATACTAACAGCATTAAGAAGGCTTTTAATCCTAACAATTATCGTCATGCATATTTGAAAAGTAGCAGGCGCGTTGCATAATCCAAACGGCATTCGTCAGTAAGCAAAAGTCCCATAAACATAAGTGAATATTGTCTTTTCTTGATCTTCGGGTGCGATCGGAATCTAGAAGAATCTTGAAAA
>BQNB010088272.1:0-27700 GCA_026074375.1 Tanacetum coccineum | reverse complement strand
AAAGTGATGTTATGTAACCAGTGTCCAAAGTCATTATCATGTTTTAGTTAGCGAAATGCATTCAACACATTCTCAAGTTCTCAAGAGACATGGGTGTTGATCGTGTGTAAACTAACCATGTCCACAACAACTTCTCGCGTACTAGAGTCTAGAGACGAAGGTTGGTTGTGTATAAACCAACCATGTCGCGGTCCTCTACGAACGAGAGAGTCGCAACTGATAAACCACAAATAAACATAACAATAACCAACCGCAATCACAAGTCTATCCCCTAGCTATGGACAAAGCCAGGTATTCGTACTTCTTAAGGAAACAGATCAAGGTTTATCCACAGTGTCAAGCAAGGAATCAACTCATAACCCATATATAACTTAACGATATACAAGTCTATTAAAATCTTTTTCGTTAAATCAATTTTATTTGTCTATAGGCCGTAATAATCATCTTTTTTTTATCCAATCTCGCCAATTGCCCTATTAGAGAGAATTACCGGAATAGACAAAATGGACAGTAACGACCATCCAAAATGATCAACATACTGCATATTCTACGCATCTACATAAGGAAATATGTTGACGCATGCAAGAAGTTTGGCCACAAATAAGGTCAGTTAAAACTTTTTAGCTAAACCTGGCGTCAAACCAAAACTTGTCAGCGTGGCAATAATGCAAGCCATTACAATGTTGCAAAACAATTGATGTGTATTGTTGCAAAGTCGTGAGGCTCAGATCTACAAATACAGTAGCACCACACAAAACCTGCCATAGCTGCAACCACCATCAAGACGTGGCTGCCTGGCATAAAAATAGGTTATTGCGCACTACAAAACACATTTGCATAATAATGTCATCATCGCCATCATTTATTGTACACCAAAGGGGCTAAATACAACTTGTTAAAGCAAATTTCCAGTAGCGACCGTTAAAACATTACCATCAGACATAATATTCTACAAATCTAAGTAAGGAAATATGTTGACGCATGCAAGGAGAAGTTTGGCCATGAGTAAGGTCAGATAAAACTTTTTAGCTAACCCTCTTTGTGGCCAAACTTCCCTCGCAGGCATCAAACAAAACTTATAATTGAGGCAATACTAGAACCATTACAATGTTGCAAAACAATTGTTGTGTATTGTTGCAAAGTCGCGAGGCTCAGATCTGCAAATGCAGGAGCACCACACAATACCTGCCATGGCTGCAACCATCGTCTAGACATGGCTGCCTGGCCAAGAAACAGGTTATTGTTCACCATAAAGCAAATTTGCAGAATATTATCATCATCGCCATCATTTATTGTACACCAAAGGGGCTAAGTACAACCGAATTAATAAAATGGACAGTAACGACCGTCCAAAATGATCAACATACTACATATTCTACGAATTGGCTGCAATGAAATTGCCCCGCCAAGTACTTCTCTGTCCTCTAAGATATAACGGACATGGCTGCAAATAAATTGCCACCCCCAAGATACAGATATAACCACCATGACTGCAATAAAATTACCCCACCAAGATACAGATATAAACGCAATGGCTGTAATAAAAATGCCCTGCCAAGATACGGAAATTATATGTAACACCAAAGGGGCTAAATTTAGTAGTAACTAAATTTCCATAGTAACCTTGGTTAAGGAACAACAATTCGAAATTTTGTGGCCATAATTCGTTTGACAATTTGGAACCCTCTACCCCTTTCAAGTCCTTCTATCTAATCAACATTAATACATTTGTCCACCTTTATCCTTTTACATGTCTCATTAGTTTATACTTTATCAATATAAGGATCAATTCTTCCCTTTCTATTTTTTATGTCTGAAAAGTTGGACAAATATATTTGATATAACCGTCATTGCTGCAATGAAATTGCCCCGCCAAGTACTTCTCCGTCCTCTAAGATATAACGGACATGGCTGCAATTAAATTGCCTCGCCAAGATACAGATATAACCGCCATGGCTGCAATAGAATTACCCCGCCAAGATACAAATATACACTCAATGGCTGCAATAAAAAAACCTCGCCAAGATACGGGGATTATATGTAACACTAAAGGGGTTAAATATAACCGTCATGGCTGCAATTAAATTGCCCCATACACTAAACAACCAAATCTATCTGCAATCACAAGTCTATCATATAGCTGTGGACAAAGCCAGGTATACGTACTTCTCAAGGAAGCAGATCAAGGTTTATCCACAGTGTCAGGAAGGGAATCAACTCATTAATTCAGTGATTTAAAGGAAGAAGATGAGTTACACAGCGGGAACATATGAGGTCCGCCAAGTATCAAACTAAACCACCAATCACAGTCACCACAACAAGTTCTCAAGAGACACATGTTGATCATGTATAAACCAACCATGTCTCGGTCCACGCAACATCGTTCACTTGGTCATGTAAAAACCAAGCAGGTCTCGGTCCTCAATGAGGTCCGCCAAGTATAAAACAAAACCACAAATCATAGTCACCACAACAAATTCTCAAGAGACGCAGGTTGGTCGTGTATAAACCAACCATGTCTCGGTCCATAATCAACACCACATACTCTCAAGTACTTTGTACTAGAGTAAACAAACACAGGTTGGTCGGTTATTTAGACAAACAAAAAGTGCTCTCCAAAATTGTTTTTAATAGACTTATAGACTCGTAGGTCGGTCGTGTATTTAGACAAACAAAAAGTGCTTTCCAAAAATATTTTTTATAGAATTACAAACTCGACTTAGTATGACAATACTAATAGAATAATAAACTACACTACCCAGATAGACTATTTTAAGCGACACATTGTGTTAGAGCAAGGAAGTTTTTATGCGACTAATTTGATTTTTTGATAGAATGACGCTTGAATATTTTTTTATAGACTTAACAAAAATATCAAACTAAACCACCAATCACAGTCACCACAAAAAGTTCTCAAGAGACACGGGTTGATCGTTTATAAACCAACCATATCTCGGTCTGAAACAACTTCTCACGTACTAGAGTCTAGAGACGAAGGTTGGTCGTGTATAAACCAACCATGTGTCGGTCCTCTACGAACGAGAGAGTCACAACTGATAAACCACAAACAAACATAACAATAACCAACCACAATCACAAGTCTATCCCCTAGCCGTGGACATAGCCAGGTATTCATACTTCTCAAGGAAGCAGATCAAGGTTTATCCACAGTGTCAAGCAGGGAATCAACTCATAACCTAGATATAACTTAAAAACATAACCGTCATGGCTGTAATGAAATTGCCCCGCCAAGTACTTCTCCGTACTCTAAGATATAACAGACATGGCTGCAATTAAATTACCCCGCCAAGATACAGATATAACCGCCATGGCTGCAATAAAATTACCCCGCCAAGATACAGCTATACACGCAATGGCTGCAATAAAAATACCCCGCCAAGATACGAGAATTATATGTAACATCAAAGGGGCTAAATATAACCCTCATGACTGCAATTAAATTGCCCCACACACTAACCAACCAAATCTAACTGCAACCACAAGTCTATCCCCTAGCTGTGGACAGAGCCAAGTATTCGTACTTCTCAAGGAAGCAGATCAACGTTTATCCACAGTGTCAGGCAGGGAATCAACTCGTTAATTCAGTGATTTAAAGGAAGAAGATGAGTTACACAACGGAAACAGATGAGGTCCGCCAAGTATCAAACTAAACCACCAATCATAGTCACCACAACAAGTTCTCAAGAGACACGGGTTGATCGTGTATAAACCAACCATGTATCGGTCCATAAAAACTTCTCGTGTACTAGAGTCTAGAGACGAAGGTTGGTCGTGTATAAACCAACCATGTCTCGGTCCTCTACGAACGAGAGAGTCGCAACTAATAAACCACAAACAAACATAACAATAACTAACCGCAATCACAAGTCTATCCCCTAGCCATGGACAAAGCCAGGTATTCGTACTTCTCAAGGAAGCAAATCAAGGTTTATCCACAGTGTCAAGCAGGGAATCAACTCATAACCCATATATAACTTAATGATATACAAGACATTAGCTGCAATGAAATTGCCTCGCCAAGTACTTCTCCGTCCTATAAGATATAACAGACATGGCTATAATTAAATTACCCCGCCAAGATACATATATAACCACTATGGCTGCAATAGATATACCCCGCCAAGATTCAGATATACAAGCAATGGCTGCAATAAAAAAGCCCTGCTAAGATACGGGAATTATATGTTATACCAAAGGGGCTAAATACAACTTGTTAAATCAAATTTCAAGTAGCGGCCGAGGGAAATCAGTTGAATACTAATTGGAATCAATTGTTGAAGAAAAGGATACCAGTTTTGGGTGACATTTTGAATACCGATTGAGATCAGTGGTCCCTTCTCTAAAGTTTCAATCAATATTCTGAATGTCTGCTCCTTCGACAAGACGTGAATGATCCCAATCGGTATCCAAAATGTCATCCGATGATGAGGCAATTGGTGATTTGACAAAAGCCGAATGTGGTTGTTTTTAGTGGTTCTATTAAATTAATGCAAAAACGTAACTGATAAAAAACACTAGATCTATAGAAACCCTAGATCTAATAAAATTAAAACCTCACCATCTATTTCAGTACATCCCACTCTTAAAAATCCAATCAAACCACCAATCAACAAAGTACCTCTCTCTAGTAAAAATGGAGTAGGGAGTGGTATAGTAAACATCGGCGGAAGAGAAGATGGAAATGGGAGAGAGATAAGAAAAAGTAAATATGAAGTATCGAGAGTATCACCGAAGAGAAGATGGAAGTGGGTGAGGGATAAAAAATAAAATTATTAAAGGGCCCGTTTGGAATTTAGAGGTGGTATAGAAAAAGTTATAGGTTTTTCTATAATTTAAACTTTGTATATCTTAAGCATTTCAATATGGGCTCTTTTTGTTCCTAATTCGAAGATCTTTCTGCGGGTATTTTTTGATCTGAATGAATCGGTAAATATGTGTTATAAATTTGAAACTCATGTAATTCTTTGCACATTTTTCAAATTTACTAAAATGTATTAATTCCCTATATGTCTATTTAAGTAATTTTCACAACAGAATTTGACAAGAAGGCGTTTGGTTCACAATCTGTTTTAAAAGAAACTTTTATACCAATATCAAAAAGATTCATCCATTTAACATACCTTGTATACCAATATCACCTCGAATCGTCCGTTTAACATCTCATGTATAACAATATCACTTCGAGTCATCCGTTTAACATCTTGTGTATAACAATATCACATCGACTCATCCGTTTAACATCTCATGTATAACAATATCACTTCGAGTCATCCGTTTAACATCTCGTGTATAACAATATCACATAGACTCATCCGTTTAACATCTCATGTGTAACAATATCACTTCGAGTCATCCGTTTAACATCTCATGTATAATAATATCACTTCAAGACATCCGTTTAACATCTCATGTATAACAATATCACATCGACTCGTCTATCTAACATCTCAAGTATAACAATATCACATCGACTCATCCGTTTAACATCTCAAGTATAACAATATCACCTCGACTCATTCGTTTAACATCTCATATATAACAATATCACATCAACTCGTCTATCTAACATCTCAAGTATAACAATATCACCTAGACTCATCAGTTTAACATCTCATGTATAACAATATCACCTCGACTCATCCGTTTAACATCTCATGTATAACAATATCACTTTGAGTCATTCGTTTAACATCTTATGTATAAGTGCCCCGGGTGTCATAATACCATAACACCAAAATAACACTGCCATGTCAGCTTTAACACCATAACACCAACACCAAAAAAAACCCCTCTAATCATAATACCAAAATAACACCACTTTTTGGGACCCACATTTTTTTTATTTTTCATTTTTTTTTCAAACAACTTTTTTTTATCTTATTTAAAAAAAATTACTATATAAATTATAAATCTAATTGTTTTATAAAAGTTTAAACAAATTAATCTATAAAAACACAAAAAAGCCCAATTTAAAGAAAAAGCCCACTACAAGCCCACACTACTAACCCTAAACTCCTAAGTGCAGCCAAACACATAAAAACAATGTTTCTTCTTCCTTGAGAACCTGCAAAACACACACACTTTCACACACACCTCACACGCATACAGTTAATACACACACAACACACCATAGACCAATAAAAACGCAAAAAAGGAAAAAAAAGAAAAGAATATGGCGTTAAGCCGTGGCTGCGTTAATGTGCCCACTAACGTCGTCTCCTCCTTTTACTTTCCGATGTCATAACACCCGGGAACGGCGTTGCCGAACCCCCACATGGCGTTGTGACACCTTGCTCTCTAACAATATCACATCGACTCGTCTATCTAACATTTTAAGTATAACAATATCACATCGACTCGTCCGTTTAACATCTCATGTATAACAATATTACATCAACTCGTCTACCTAACATCTCAAGTATAACAATATCACCTCGACTCATCCGTTTAACATCTCATGTATAACAATATCACCTCGGCTCATCCGTTTAGCATCTCAAGTATAACAAAAGTAAAATTAAATAAATGTAATTTAATAAGTCTCACATGCTTGACCAATTCTCATATTTAACCAAGTCATATGAAATACTACTATGTACATATTCGATAAGTTAATGGGCTTATTATATATAGTATATATACTTAATAAGTACGTATCCAGATTCCCTCTTTAAAATACCTAATGATCAATATCTACATCCGTCACTGTGGCTATAGCCAAAATGTGTGTATATTGATATGCATATCACCGAAATGTGCAAAAAAGATTAAATTAAAATATGTGTTTTTAAGACATAAAAGTTTACAAAGTTGGTGTTTCTTTTATATGATATCAATATAGCATGAGTGCCAGGCCCATTAGCTCCATGGATCTAAAAATGTCAACTACAAAAGTGGGCCTGAATGAAGGGCCACGCTAAGCCCAATTAGTTTTTATAGCTTTTTTGTCGTCACTCGACACGCTATATAGGATATAGAGTAATATCACTTTGAGTCATCCGTTTAACATAACTTGTATACCAAATCATCTCGACTCATCCGTTTAACATCTCATTTTACCAATATCACATCGACTCGTCCCTTTTACATACCTTGTATACCAATAGAATCCTTGACTCACCCATTTAACATCTCATGTATACCACTATCACCTCAACTCATCCATTTAACATAGTTTGTATACCAGTATCACCTCGACTCATCCGTTTAACATTACATGTATAACAACATCACATCGACTCATCCGTTTAACATAACTTGTAAACCAATATCAGGTAGACTCATCCGTTTATCATCTCATGTAGAAAGAGTTGTCTGTTTAACATAACTTGTATACCAAATCATCTTGACTCATCCGTTTAACATCTCATGTATAACAATATCACAACGACTCATCCGTTTAACACTGCTATAAGATAATGATACAAAATGGTAAAACAAAAAAAAATTAGTGTAAAACATTTGTTATGTTAATGTCCATTATAATTTACTTCACATGTAAAAAAGGGGTAATTGCATATATACCCACTAAAACATGCATATTTGCATATATACCCAAAGCATACTTAACTTGTGTTGTACATTATCCATTGAAAACTTATGTTTCGGGTATATATATGCAAATATTCAAGTTTTAATGGGAATATATGCAATTCTCCTTAAAAAAATTATGTTTGTTAGGGATGCTTTTTGACCTTTAGATTACTTCACAAGGATTGCCACCATGTCAATATCAATGAACTAGACGAGACATCCTAATCACAACAAAAACCAATCTATTTTATTTATCTTAGATCTAGGGTTTTTTTATCAATTAGGGTTTTGCTTTAATTTTGGGTTTTTGTGAAATTTGGGGTTCGGATTTTGGAAGCGATTCTTTGATATTGACAGGGGTGTTTGCGTTTGCTTATTTATCAGGTTTATGGACTTATTTAGTTATTTGGAAAGCTGACTCTTTCGAGTTTATCACCTTCTTAGTTTCAACTGCATCTGGATAATTAGCCTGCGAGCCTCATAAACCAACCCAAAAATGTCATTTCTCTATTTTTATGCTATGAATTTTTTTTGCAGTACATGGTTTTAGGCAGGAGGGGAACTTAAGTGTATACCAATATCAAATAGATTCATCCATTTAACATACCTTGTATACCAATATCACCTCGACTCGTCCATTTAACATCTCATGTATAACAATATCACTTCGAGTCATCCGTTTAACATAACTTGTATACCAAATCATCTCGACTCATCCGCTTAACATCTCATGTATAACAATATCACATCGACTCGTCTATCGACTCATCCGTTTAATATCTCATGTATAACAATATCACCTCGACTCGTCCGTTTAACATAACTTGTATAGTTGTATACCAATTAGGGTTGTAAACGAGCTGAACGTTCAGTGAACATTTCATGAACCGTTTGGTAAAAAGTTCGTTTATTTATTAAATGAACGAACATGAACAACATTTTAGGTTCATTTATGTTCCTGAACGTCTGATTATTCGTTCGTTTATGATCATATATATGTTTATGTTTGTCTATCGTATCTTTCTATTATATAGTTTTAAAATTGATTTACTCAACAAAACAACACTAATAGAATACAATATTGTGTATAGTTTTGTAAATTTTCTGGTTATGTGTATTTGATCGTGTATGTTCGTTCATTTATGTTCGTTTAGTGCCTTAATGAACGAACATAAATGAACATGAACAACCATATTTATTAATAAACAAACATGAACAAAACAATTTGTTCGTTCAAGTGATCATGTTCGTTTATTTGTCTGGCTAAAATTAAATGAATGAACATGAACAAGGCTCCGTTCATGTTCTTTCGGTTCTCTTACAGCCCTAATACCAATATCACATAGACTCATCCGTTTAACATCTCATGTGTCACAATATCACTTTGAGTCATCCGTTGGACATATCATGTATAATAATATCACCTCGACTCATATGTTTAACATCTCATGTATAACATATCACTTCGAGTCATCCGTTTAACATCTCATGTATAACAATATCAAATCGACTCGTCTATCTAACATCTCAAGTATAACAATATCCATTTAACATACCTTGTATACCAATAGAACTTCGAGTCATCCGTTTAACATCACATGAGATGTATAACAATATCACCTCGACTCATACGTTTAACATAACTTGTATACCAATATCACATAGATTCATCCGTTTAACATATCATGTATAACAATATCACTTCGAGTCATCCGTTTAACATAACTTGTATACCAAATCATCTCGACTCATCCGTTTAATATCTCATTTTATCAATATCACATCGACTCATCCCTTTTACATACCTTGTATACCAATAGAATCCTCGACTTACCCATTTAACATCTCATGTATACCATTATCACCTCAACTCATCCATTTAACATACTTTGTATACCAATATCACTTCGACTCATCCGTTTAACATCACATGTATAACAATATCACATCGACTTATCCGTTTAACATAAGTTGTATACCAATATCAGGTAGACTCATCCGTTTATCATCTCATGTATAACAATATCACTTCGAGTTGTCCGTTTAACATAACTTATATAATAAATCATCTCGACTCATCCGTTTAACATCTCATATATAACAATATCACATTGACTCATCCGTTTAACACTGCTATAAGATAACGATACAAAACGGTAAAACAAAAAAATCAGTGTAAAACATTTGTTAAAAAAAGGGTAATTGCATATATACCCACTAAAACATGTATATTTTGCATATATACCCCAAGCATGCTTAACTTGCGTTGTACAATATCCATTGAAAACTTGTGTTTCGGGTATATATATATGCAAATATTTAAGTTTTAATGGGCATATATGCAATTCTCCTTAAAAAACTTATGTTTGTTATGGATGCTTTTTGACCTTTAGATGACTTCATTAGGATTGCCACAACGTCAATATTAATGAACTAGATGAGACATCCTAATCACAACAAAACCAATCTATTTTATTTTTCGTAGATCTTGTTTTTGTTTTCAATTAGGGTTTTGCTTTAATTTTGGGTTTTTGTGAAATTTGGGGTTTGGATTTTGGAAGCGATTCTTTGATATTGACAGGGGGTGTTTGCGTTTGCTTATTTATCATGTTTATGGACTTATTTGGAAAGCTGACTCTTTCGAGTTTATCACCTTATTAGTTTCAGCTGCATCTGGATAATTAGCCTGCGAGCCTCATAAATAAGCTAAAAATGTTGTTTCTTTATTTTTATTCTATGATTTTGTTTTTGGCTGTACATGGTTTTAGACAGGGCTCACATTTTCTAATTTGTTTTATTTATGCAGCAAAGCCGTAGTTGTTATGAATGTTTGTCAGTTTGGCACCTTTTCGACTGTCGCCATGGCGGGGCAGGCTTGCTCAGCTTGCAGCCATGACAAACATATTCATGATTATACTAATGTATTATTGATCATGAAGGGTGAAAGCGACTTGTATCTTGGTGGGTTATTATGAGTTCATGTTTGCAGCCATGGCGGTTCGCTAGATCTAAGATCCAGTTCCACGGTTTATTTTGGGGAAGTTTGGAACGTTTTCGGGTGTTGCCATGGTAGGGCAGGATTTCTCAGCTTGCAGCCATGGTAGACATATTTGTGATTACACTAATGTTATTGAAAATGTGCAAAGAATATGTGTATTACTTATTTGGTTACAGGTTGTCACTTCACATGCTGATGAAGATACTATTGCTTGCAACTATAATTAGTTGCTTAATCATGATAGGTGAAAGCGACCTGACCTGTATTTTGGCGCGGCATCACGACATCGTTTTTTGCAACCATAGCAGGTCGATTACCTCTTGTTTTTTTGCAGCCATAGCTTTTGGGTTTAGGCGTTTTAGGAGCCTTTTAGGTGTAAGTAAAACCACTTGATTCCTTTCCATTTGCCTTAGGTTTTGGCCCCCTTAACGGTACCTTGTTTAGGGGTTTGTAGTACTTACGTTGTAGGCTTTTTAGGCGTCTTTTGGATATAAGTGGAACCGCTTGTTCCCTTTTGCTTTGCCTTAAGTTAGGCCCCTTTGCGTTGCCTTGCTTTTTTCTCTTAGTTGCTTTTTTGGGCTTAGTTTTTAGGTGCCTCGTATCCTTGTTTCTTTTGCTAGCGTGTTTTAGATTTGCCCATGTCTAATGGCTTTTATGTGTTTTTATGCTTTGCTTGTTTTGGTTTTGCAAGTGACCCCTTGTCTGTTTGCAAAATTTGCCTGTTGTGTTATGTTTGCGTTTATATGTTTTGTCTTTTCCCCCGTAGTTCTTTGCTACTTTTGTCTTTTTTCCTTTGTATGGGAGTTTGCTTGCTTCTTTCCTTTGTGTTTTAGTATCTTGTTGTTGTTCACCTTTCGTGGTTTGTTGGTGTGTGTGCCTGATTGGTTTCATTATGTTGGTCTTTGCTTGTATGCTCGTATGCTTGATTCCCGCCATTTGTTTTGATCTATGCCTTGTCCATGTTATTCCTCACTAACATACTTAAACTGGCCAGAGGTCCCCATGGAAGCAGTCTCTCTACTCTCGGGTTTATCCTGGGCGTAGGGGTAGGATCTGTTTACATTTCACCTCCCACATACCTCGCTCCAGCGGGATTGGGTATGTTGTTGTTGTTGTTTGGTAGTAGTCGGAAACTATAGTTTCCAGTAGCTTATGATAACTGGGTAAATGTATGATAACTGCCATTTCCTACTCGCATTTATCTTACATTTTTATCGCAAACCTGGTATGTATATTATATAACAATCAATGAAAATATACATCTCACAATCCCAACAACTAAAATAAACATACACTAAACACCAACACATTACAGGAAATATCTATTTCATGACATAAAAACCATAATATACATTAGATTGTTACTGTACTTGTTAGACACTAAGACATGACAACATCAAACACTAAAACAAAAACTAACAACAACCACAACATGGACACCACTACCAACATACTTGATCCTGCTTCCTAAACCTTCACTGTCATCACCATACTAATGAACCATCTCTTATGGCGAACACGGTAGTATGATTCACGCACCATGTTCCTGAATCACTCAAGCCTGACCATATCTTGATCCTGCATCTCTCTTAGATAAGAAACATCGCGACGAGCAAGCTGTTGATTCTTGAGATGAACAAAGTTTCCAATAACCACTTCTCTATGCCTCATCCGCTCATTGATTTGGAAGCAACTCCCACGACAGAATGAACCCCATTGTTCTTCCTCATAAAGCTCCCTTTGAAAAACAACAATTAAATGATCACTGAGAGGAATATGAGCCATTGAAATAAATTATTTCTGAACTTTGTAATTTTTTTTGGAACAGTTATATGACAGCTAAAAGTAGTAATGTAAAGATGTAATGAAGAATATATCTTTGTGTGTTATATAGGAAAAAAAATAAGACCTAAGTAGTTTCATAACATTTAATAATGCCAACTTACACATGCAAAAAGCATTGAATTGTCTAGTTAAGCATCAAATCAACTAAAAGGGGGGAAGCTGCAATTGGAAGCTGCAAAATGGAATAATTTATGACACACAGTTAAGACACTAGTATTTGTGAAAATTATTGACTTTTCTGGTAAGCAGTTGATTCTTGGGCTTTGGATTAACCTTGTATGACACTCTTGGTGTGCCTCAGAATATAGAGAACAAAGATTGGTGGAAAAAAAGGAGAGTAACTTTTAAGGATAATTTGTCAATTTATGGCACACAGTTAAGACACTAGTGATACTAACAAATATTATGATGCTAACAAATTATATCAAAATCATAAAGATAAAAGATATGTAAAAAATCATATGATGCTAACAAATTAACATTAAATTACTTCATTACTCACGCTGTTAAAAAAATCATGCTAAGAATACATGCTGAAGTTATTGTATGCACATGTTGTAAAGACTAATGTAGTACGTCTAAAAGAGAAAAATATAATAATTAATATACCCACTAACCTATCACCACTACCCTAGACTTACTTTTACAGTTCTCACTATCAATAATCCTCCATGTTTTCCGATCAAACTCACCGGAAAAATCAAATTTCCTACATTAACGCACTCTTTAATTGTTGGCAGCAAAAAAAGACGAGGGCACTCAGATATGAGAGTATTGATAAATGTATTTCAAAAGTTTACTGGTTCATCGTGTTTCCCTTTTGCGGTATGTAGATCTGGTTATGTTATTTTTTTGCGGTATGCAATCAATCGGTGCCAAAGTCAAAATGTATGTGTTTATTTATTTCTTGTGACTTATTAGTTTCTGTGATATTGTTTTTATAAGACGGTTTTAATATTTGGCAGGGAAGTCAAACAATACTCACTCATTGCAAGAGAAACAAGTGCCGCAGGACCACTTAACCGAGGAGGCAAGGTTGGACTGGGATGACGTGTTATTAATAGAGGCATCTCGCAAGCGCGGGTCAAAGAATGATTCTTGTCCTCCTCAAAGCGATCCTCATTCCAACTGAGGAATCCTTAACTCACGATACTTATGACCAGTCACAACCAGCGTCTTCAAATCATTATATGTTTCATCAGTCTGCAGTGGAGGAATCAACTTCTTACAACTCAAATCAATTGGATGATTTTTAGTTTTATGTATTAACTTGGATGTTGTGGCTTCGTTCTATTTTCATTACAGTAACTTTTAGGAAAAAACCCATAAGTAATTAACAATAAACCTTTCATTCAAATCCATACCCAAATCATTCATACATACCACTGTTATTGTCCTTACAATATTAATAATCATTATATCTTATATCTATATACTAAAGGGCGTGGGAAACGACGTCGTTCTACAGTGACATTTTGTTAGGCTCCCACTTTGGCCCAGTTTATTGGGCTGCGACTTTGGGCCGGCCCAATTGATTTTTTTTGTTTTTATATAAAAAAAACTTTGTTGCCACAATGTCGATGCCTATAAACTTTAAAATAATCAACATGGTCACAAACGTACATCTTTAGGTTACATTAAACAGTGTCATTTTACGCCACTAAAAATCATAAGCCCAAATATATAATGCATATTGACCTAAATCCCAAAAAATTATATTAAAAAAAATTCCATATAGCAAAAATAAAAAATAAAAAATAACAAACCTTTAAACATGAGACCCAAGACATGAGCCCACATTAAAAAAAACTATTAAACGTGAAACCGAAAAAAAATAACACCTAAAAAAAAATTAGCGGCTCAAAACAACGCGCGAGAATTTCATATAGCGGGTAATCCTGCTTGTTTTGAAACACATAAAACATTATAAGAATATCATCATCCCCCTTTTAAAGTTTCGTTGATCTACATCATAAATTGATCTGGTTCCTGAAAACGAAGTTAAAAGGTTTCCTTGAACTCATACCCTTTCTATGCTTTAACTCTTTAATAATTCTAAGCCTTTTTGTCAAATTTTAGTCAAGTTTTGTAACAGCGTCAAATAGTTTTTGGGCCATTTCATAATCATGTGAAAGCTCCTTTTCAATTTGCACGACCCACATATGAGCATAGATTTAAGGTGATTGTGCACCAGAAACAAATGCAGAATAATATCAACATAGCGTGACTGAATTATATACAAAAGGGGATAAATAAAATTGGTTAAATAAATTTTTTAGAAGCAACTGTCCAAAAGGATCAACAGACTGATATAATAGACGTTGACGCCAGCAAGGCATCAAACAAAACTTGTCATCGTGGCAATGCTGCAGCCATTACAGTGTTGCACAACAATTGCTGCGTATTGTTGAAAACAATTGCCGTGTATTGTTGCAAAGTTGCGAGGCTCAGATCTGCAATTACAAGAGCACCGCACAATAACTGCCATGACCGCAACCACCGTCTAGATGTGGATACCCGGCCAAGAAACAGGTTATTGTGCACCATAAAGCAAATTTGCTTATTAATATCATCATCACCATCATTTATTGTACACCAAAGGGGCTAAATACAAGCGCATAAATAAGGACATATGTTGAAGCCTGCAAAGAGGAATATGGCCACGAATATGGTCAAAAATTAAAAAAAGAGTTTTTTTCTTTCCTTTCTCAAAAAGTGGGTAATATATATATATTTTTCTAATAGAAAATATGTTAAATGATTATTATTTTGATAGACTGGTTTTAGAAACAAAATCAACAACCACTGAGCTTAACTTTCACTTTCACATGACAAAAAAAACATCTGCAACCCTAGTTTAAATTTCACCCAAAAGGGATTTTTTGGTTTTCAGTGCATTACTCGCTACCACTACCAATAGCACTACCAATCAAAACAAACCAACACTACATAAGGAAATGCTGCGTATTGTTGCAAGGTCACAAGGCTTAGATCTACAAATGCAAGAGCACCACATAATACCTGCCATGGCTGCAACCACCGTCTAGACGTGGCTGCCTGGCCAAGAAACAGGTTATTGTGCACCACAAAGCAAATTTGCAGAATATTATCATCATCGCCATCATTTATTATACACCAAAGGGGCTAAATACAACAGGATATATAAAATGGACAGTAATATCATCATCTTCAATGAAAATCGCCCCGACAAGTACTTCTTCTTCCTCTAAGATATAAAAGACATGGCTACAATTAAATTGCCCTGCCAAGATACAGATATAACCGCAAACATGTCAATAACCAGCGAAAATACAACTGAAATTACAACTAACACATGTGCAAGGGTGCATGGTAGGGTCATCTCAAATTGGCAGTTTGGCACATTAGGCCAAACTTATGAATGGTGATTAGAAACAAGGATTTGAAAGGGGCAGAGGGTTTGAAATTGTCAAATGAATCCTGGGCACAAAATTTCGAATTGTTGTTGCTAAACCCAAGGTTACTATGAAAATTTAGTTACTACTAACTTATTGAAAACCAACTGGTACTAGTGCAAATTTAACTTAGTGCATATAAAAAGTGATGTTATGTAACTAGTGTCCAAAGTCATTATCATGTTTTAGTTAGCGAAATACATTCAACACATTCTCAAGTTCTCAAGAGACACGGGTTGATCATGTATAAACCAACCATGTCTCGGTCCACAACAACTTCTTGCGTACTAGAGTCTAGAGACGAAGGTTGGTCATGTATAAACCAACCATGTCTCGGTCCTTTAGTAACGAGAGAGTCACAACTGATAAACCACAAACAAACATAACAATAACCAACCGCAATCACAAGTCTATCCCCTAGCTGTGGACAAAGCCAGGTATTCGTACCTCTCAAGGAAGCAGATCAAGGTTTATCCACAGTGTCAAGCAAGGAATCAACTCATAACCCATATATAACTTAACGATATACAAGACATTGGCTGCAATGAAATTGCCCCGCCAAGTACTTCTTCGTCCTCTAAGATATAACGGACATGGATGTAATTAAATTTCCCTGCCAAGATATAGTTATATCCGTCATGGCTGCAATAAAATTACCCCGCCAAGATACAAATATACACGCAATGGCTGCAATAAAAATGCCCCGCCAAGATACAGGAATAATATGTAACACCAAAGGGGCTAAATATAACCGTCATGGCTGTAATTAAATTGCCCCACCAATAACCAAACAAACCTAACTGCAATCACAAGTCTATCCTCTAGCTGTGGATAGAGCCAGGTATTCGTACTTCTCAAGGAAGCAGATCAAGGTTTATCCATAATGTCAGGCGGGGAATCAACTCATTAATTCAGTGATTTAAAGGAGAAGATAAGTTACACAACGGAAACAAATAAGGTCCGCCAAGTATCAAACTTAACCACCAATCACAGTCACCACAACAAGTTCTCAAGAGACACGAGTTGATCGTGTATAAACCAACTGTTGGGAATTATAGTTTTCCTAACTTAGTACCGTTAGTTATAATAGTTAGTACCGACAGTTATAGTTTATACTGTTAGTATTAGTTTGTACCGTTAGTACAAAATAGTTAGTACCGTTTAAGAGATACGCTTGAGATATTATAGGAAAAGATGTGCATTATCTTTTACGCGTTTTGTAAGTCTGTTAGGGTTTATCCTTGGTGTATAAAAGGAACCCTACGACATTAGAAAAGATATCTCTCATCAAAAAGCAATCTCATAGTTAGTAATCTGTAATCGTTTTAGTAGATTAATATAAAAGTTTAGTTATCAATATTCATTGTTCTTTTTAATATTATAAGTTAGTTTCCGCATAACTTATAGTGTTTATAGTCATTGTTTCTCCCATAGTTTGTGTGAATTTATCCATATTGGCTGCAACCCTTAATAGGGTAGAAAGATCTATATTCAAGTGGGATCTACAAGTGGTATGCTTTGATGAGCAAGAGAACTATGCTTTGATGGCTTACAGCAGTTCAGGCTCAAACACAGAGGTAACTTCTTGTTCAAAAGAGTGTAAAGAATCTTATACTAAACTTAAAAAATTATATGATGAACAAAGGGAACAACTTGGTGATGCCAGTATAAAAATACAGGCATATACACAAGCTTTAAAGAAAGTAGAAGCACAACTAGTTGCTCATCAACAAACTTAACTTTGGTATGAGGAGAAGATTAGGTTTATGAAAATTGATCTAGATGATAAAACTGATGTGCTTACATACCATAAGAAACTATTGGCAGAAGCTGAAAAAGAAAAAAGAAGAATTAAAAGCTAAAGTAGAAAAATGGTACAACTCTTCTAAAAATCTTAATATTTTGCTAAATAGTCAGATGAGTGCTAGGGACAAAGTTGGGCTTGGGTATGGCGATCAATTGAATAAATGTGTTTTAAGTTATGAAAATGAAGTTTTTCAAAGTGTGTTTGTTAGTAGGACGAGTGATATAGAAGATAGTCTCGTGAATGATAGATATGCAGAGGGGATGCATGCACTTCCCCCTCTAATGACAGGGATCTACGTCCCTTTGGACCTGATAAAGAAATAGATGACTTATAATTTACATATGGTCCAATGCAATCTAAACCTAGTGAATCTGATGCTAGGAGCAGTGACTTTAATTCTTGTGAATCCAATTCTAGTGAAGAAGCACATGAATCTATGCCTGAACCAGTTGTCAATGAACCTAAAGTAGTAAGTCAACCTAAAGTTTGGACTGATGCTCCTATCATTGAGGAGTATGAATCAGATAGTGATGATGAACATGTGTCTGTACCCTCAAAAGAACATGAAACACCTAGTTTTGCTAATACTATTAAGCATGTAAAAACTCCTAGGTAAACTGTTACACAACAAAACATATGTAGTAAGAGTCCTAAACCTGGCAAAAAGGATTGTAGTGGTTTAATGTATAAAAAATTAGGTTTGGGATATGGGTTTACCAAAAAGGCATGTTTTGTATGTGGTAGTTTTAGCCATCTTATTAGAGACTGTGATTTCCATGAGAAAAGAATGGCTAAACAAGTTGAATTGAACAAAAGGATGTGTAAAGGGACTGGTCGAAGGGAAAATAGGACAGTGTGGAACAATGTGAATAGAGTAAACCACCAAAACCAATTTGTTCCAACTGCAGTACTAACTAGAACATGCAAAATTCAAGTTAATACTGCTAGAGATAGCAGTACTTACAATGTTAATACTGTTAGAGCTAGCAGTACTAAAAATGTTAGTACTGCTAGACATAATTTTAATAGTCAAGCAGTACTAACTAATGCTGCCAGGAAAGTTAATATTGTTAAACCTATTATGAATAATGTTAGACTAAAAACTGTTTTTAATAAAGCGTATTCACCTATTAGAAGTCCATTCAATAGAACAACATCACCAAGAACAAAATTTTCAAATCAAAAAGTTAATACTACTGAGGTAAAATCAGTTAGTGATGTTGGGGGAAAATGGGAAACTGCTGTTAAGTCCTCAGCAGGTTGTAATTGGAGACCCAAAAGACATTACTGGAATAAAGTCTCCAAATATAATGGTGGATCAAATACTAGAAATTGTGTTACTTTTAAAGATCCACTAGGCAGATCCAAGCCCAAAATGGCTTGGGTCCCTAAGAGAATCTAATCTCTCTTATTAAATGTGCAAGATTATCCCCAAAGAGCTTTACAGAACAAAGAGATTGTTGATAGTGGATGTTCCAAACACATGACTAGAAACAAGGCCTCCTGTAAGGCCAAGTCAGTAAGTTCTATTAGTCAACCCTTGCAGCTTTTACATATGGACTTATTTAGACCTACATCTGTAAGGAGCTTAAACCATAAGACTTATTTCCTAGTTATCACTGATGATTTTAGCAGGTTTAGTTGGGTGTTCTTTTTAAGAACTAAGGATGAAACTAGTGGAATCCTTAAGGACTTTATAAGACAAATTGAGAACCAATTAAATCAAAAAGTTAAAACTATTAGATGTGATAATGGTACATAATTTAAGAACAGGGATTTTATTGAATTCTGTGGGTCAAAAGGGATCAAGAGGGAATACAATAATGCCAGAACTCCACAACAAAATGGAGTTGCTAAAAGAAAGAACAGGACCCTTATTGAGGCTGCTAGAACTATGCTAGCAGATTCATTTTTACCTAACACTTTTTGGGCTGAAGCAGTTAGTACTGCTTGTTATGTCCTTAATAGGGTATTAGTGACCAAGCCTCAAAATAAGACACCTTATGAACTTGTAACTGGTAAAATTCCAATCATAAGCTACATAAGACCTTTTGGGTGCCATGTGACCATCTTGAATACCATTGACCACCTGGGCAAGTTTGATGGGAAATCAGATGAAGGGTTTTTAGTTGGGTATTCTCTACAAAGCAAGGCTTTTAGGGTATACAATTTAGAAACCAAGAGAGTTGAAGAAAACCTGCACATAACCTTTTTAGAAAATAAACCAAATGTTGCAGGAAAAGGACCAACTTGGCTGTTTGATCTTGATTATTTAACTGATTCAATGAATTATCAACCTGTGAGATCAGAGAATCAAGCTAACAAACATGCAGGTCCACAAGAAGCTAATCAAAATGCAGGTACAGAAGATAATATTGATGCAGGTGATTCTAAAATAGAAGCTGAATCTGCTCCAAGACTATCTTTAACTACCAATATGAGGTTTCTTATTACTTCAACAATAAGAGCTCAGAAGCAAAGAATTAAGGTGAAAAGATCACCTAAGAATACTAATTATAAAGATAAATGAGAAGCCAGGTAGATTCAGAGGATCAAGCCTTTTTGGATGGCTTGAAAGGCTTAAAAGACAAGAAAAGAAGTCTAATGATGTAGCTAAGCTCTTAGAAAGGAGTTTGCCCAAAATACTAAGGATTTGCTTCTTCAAGCAGGAGCTGCTAGAGCTAGCAGTACTAACACAGTTAATACCGCTAGCACACCAGTTAGTACTGCCAGTCCTTCTGGTGGACTATCCTTCACTCATCTAACCAATACTAAACTTAGATGTTCAAGAAATACCAATCTTGAGGAGAGTTATGACAATCCTAATGTTGGTATTTTTTTACCAAAGCACTTATGATGATGAGGGTGCAGGTGCTGAACTTCACAAAGTTGAAACATTGTGAATGTTGGTCATATTCCCACATCAAGGAATTTACTCTATTCATCCTTCAAGTCAATTCTGAGACTCTAAAATCAGCCGCTTCACAAACAAGGAGCAAAGTGAACAAAATTTTGGAGCCCCATGCTTATGTAAGTTATAATTCAATAGCAGAGAAAGAATTAATCATAAAAGACTACTATACAATAGTTTATTTGCTTGTTTCTTGTCTCAAGTAGAACCCAGGAAGATATCTGAAGTACTTGAAGATGAAAGTTGGGTTGATGCTATGCAGGAAGAACTACTGCAATTCAAGATTCAAAAAGTTTGGATTCTTGTAGATTTGCCTTATGGGAAGAAGGCAATTAGGACAAAATAGGTTTACGGAAATAAAAAGGATGAAAGAGGTGTTGTGGTTAGAAATAAGGCAAGGTTGGTTACTCAGGGACATAAGCAAGAGGAAGGGATAGACTATGATGAGGTTTTTGCTCCTATGGCTAGGATTGAAGCCATTAGGATCTTTTTAGCCTTTGCTTCTTATATGGGATTCATAGTCTATCAAATGGATGTGAAGAGTGCCTTCCTTTATGGCAAAATTAATGAGGAGGTATATGTGTCTCATCCTCCAGGTTTTGTAGATCCTAAGTATCCTAAGAAGGTCTACAAAGTTGTGAAAGCCCTCTATGGTTTACACCAAGCTCCTAGAGCCATGTTATGGTTATCAATGCACCATGTTATGGTAATGAAGCATTGACTAGTCCAAAAGCAAACGGTTTTTGGTAAAGACAAATCAAATTTGTTGATAGTTGATAGTTTACTAAAAACTATAAGGTTCTCAATTCACCTTGTTGTTTACAATGAAGAATTGGCTATCCCAGAGCAAACGGCTACTGGTAAAGGAATATCAAATCCGTTAATGGCTTGTAGTTTGCCAAAAACTGCAAAGCCAACTTAGTTTGATGTTGCTGTGTTGCTGAGAAGACATGTTGCTGATAAAGAGGGATAGTTGAAGATGTCAAAATTATCAAAGATCATATCAAGATTTGACAGAGTGTTTGGATACATCCTTCAAGAGTTCAAGAAGAGTCAACTGAAGAAACATGAAGTTAGACAAGTTGAACAATCATGTTTAGGGGAGGATTGTTGGGAATTATAGTTTTCCTAACTTAGTACCGTTAGTTATAATAGTTAGTACCGACAGTTATAGTTTGTACTGTTAGTATTAGTTAGTATTAGTTTGTAACGTCAGTACAAAATAGTTAGTACCGTTTAAGAGATATGCTTGAGATATTAAAGGAAAAGATATGCATTATCTTCTACGCGTTTTGTAAGTCTGTTAGGGTTTATCATTGGTGTATAAAAGGAACCCTACGGCATTAGAAAATATATCTCTCATCAAAAAGCAATCTCATAGTTAGTAATCTGTAATCGTTTTAGTAGATTAATATAAAAGTTTAGTTATCAATATTCATTGTTCTTTTTAATATTATAAGTTAGTTTCCGCATAACTTATAGTGTTTATAGTCATTGTTTCTCCTGTAGTTTGTGTGGAATTATCCATATTGGCTGCAACCCTTAACAGGGTAGAAAGATCTATATTCAAGTGGGATCTACACCAACCATGTCTCGATCCACAAAAACTTCTCCCGTACTAGAGTCTAGAGACGAAGATTGGTCATGTATAAACCAACCATGTCTCGGTCCTCTACGAACGAGAGAGTCGCAACTGATAAATTACGAACAAACATAACAATAACTAACCGCAATCACAAGTCTATCCCCTAGCTGTGGACAGAGCCAGGTATTCATACTTCTCAAGGAAGCAGATCAAGGTTTATCCATAGTGTCAAGTAGGGAATCAACTTATAACCCAGATATAACTTAACGATATACAAGTCTATTAAAAACTTTTTCGTTAAACAAATTCTATTTGTCTATAGACCGTAATAGTCATCTTTTTTTTGTCCAATCTCGCCAATTGCCCTATTAGAGAGAATTACCAGAATAGATAAAATGGACAGTAACGACCTTCCAAAATGATCAACATACTGCATATTCTACGCATCTACATAAGGAAATATGTTGACGCATGCAAGAAGTTTGGCCACAAATTAGGTCAGTTAAAACTTTTTAGCTAAACCTGGCGTCAAACCAAAACTTGTCAGCGTGGCAATAATGCAAGCCATTACAATGTTTCAAAACAATTGATGCATATTGTTGCAAAGTCGCGAGGCTCAGATCTACAAATACAGTAACACTACACAAAACCTACCATAGCTGCAACCACCACCAAGATGTGGCTGCCCGGCATAAAAACAGGTTATTGCGCACCACAAAACACATTTGCAGAATAATGTCATCATCGCCATCATTTATTGTACACCAAAGGGGTTAAATACAACTTGTTAAAGCAAATTTCCAGTAGCGACCGTCAAAAAATTACCATCCGACATCATATTTTACAAATCTAAGTAAGGAAAGATGTTGACGCATGCAAGGAGAAGTTTGGCCACGAATAAGGTCAGATAAAACTTTTTAGCTAAACCTCTCTGTGGCTAAACTTCCCTCGCATGCTTCAAACAAAACTTATAATCGAGGCAATACTGGAACCATTACAATGTTGCAAAACAATTGTTGCGTATTGTTCCAAAGTCGCGAGGCTCAGATCTGCAAATGCAGGAGCACCACACAATACCGGCCATGGATGCAACCACCGTCTAGAAGTGGCTGCTCGGCCAAGAAACAGGTTATTGTGCACCACAAAGCAAATTTGCAGAATATTATCATCATCGCCATCATTTATTGTGCACCAAAGGGGCTAAGTACAACCGAATTAATAAAATGGACAGTAACGACCGTCCAAAATGATCAACATACTGCATATTCTATGAATTAGCTGCAATGAAATTGCCTCGCCAAGTACTTCTCTGTCCTCTAAGATATAACGGACATGGCTGCAAATAAATTGCCCCCACAAAAGATACAGATATAACCGTCATGGCTGCAATAAAATTACCCCGCCAAGATACAAATATAAACGCAATAGTTGCAATAAAAATTGCCCCGCCAAGATACGGAATTTATATGTAACACCAAAGGGGCTAAATTTAGTAGTAACTAAATTTCCATAGTAACCTTGGGTTAAGGAACAACGATTCAAAATTTTGTAGCTATAATTCGTTTGACAATTTGGAACCCTCTACCCCTTTCAAGTCCTTCTATCTAATCAACATTAATACATTTATCCACCTTTTTCCTATTAGATGTCTCATTAGTTTATACTTTATCAATATAAGGATCAATTCTTCCCTTTCTATTTTTTAGGTCTGAAAAGTTAGACAAGTATATTTGATAGAACCGTCATGGCTGCAATGAAATTGTCCCGCCAAGTACTTCTCCGTCCTTTAAGATATAACGAACATGGCTGCAATTAAATTGCCCCGCCAAGATAAAGATATAACCGCTATGGCTGCAATAAAATTACCCCGCCAAGATACAGATATACACGTAATGGCTGCAATAAAAATGCCCTACCAAGATACATGGATTATATGTAACACCAAACGGGCTAAATATAACCGTCATGGCTGTAATTAAATTGCACCACACACTAACCAACAAAATCTAACTGCAATCACAAGTCTATCCCCTAGCTGTGGACAAAGCCAGGAATTAGTACTTCCTAAGGAAGTAGATCAAGGTTTAACCACAGTGTCAGGCAGGGAATCAACTTGTTAATTTAGTGATTTAAAGGAAGAAGATGAGTTACACATCGGGAACAGATGAGGTCCGCCAAGTAACAAACTAAACCACCAATCACAGTCACCACAACAAGTTCTCAAGAGACACGGGTTGATCGTGTATAAACAAACTATGTCTCGGTCCACGCAACATCGTTCACTTGGTCATGTAAAAACCAAACACGTCTCGGTCCTCAATGAGGTCTGCCAAGTATCAAACAAAACCACAAATCACAGTCACCACAACAAATTCTTAAGAGACGCAGGTTGGTCGTGTATAAACCAACCATGTCTCGGTCCACAATCAACACCACATACTCTCAAGTACTTCATACTAGAGTAAATAAACATAGGTTGGTCGTGTATTTAGACAAACAAAAAGTGCTCTCCAATTTTGCTTTTAATGTACTTATAGAATCATAGGTTGGTCGTGTATTTAGACAAACAAAAAGTGCTTTCCAAAAATATTTTTTTATAGACTTACAGACTTGACTTAGTATGACAATAATCATAGAATAATAGACTACACTACCCAGATAGACTATTTTAAGCGACACATTTTGTTAGAGTAAGGAAGTTTTTACGCGACTAATTTGATTTTTTGATAGAATGACGCTTGAATATTTTTTTACAGACTTAACAAAAATATCAAACTAAACCACCAATCACAGTCACCACAATAAGTTCTCAAGAGACACGGGTTGATCATGTATAAACCAACCATGTCTCGATCCACAACAACTTCTCACATACTAGAGTCTAGAGACAAAGGTTGGTCGTGTATAAACCAACCATGTCTCAGTCCTCTACGAACGAGAGATTCGCAACTGATAAACCATAAACAAACATAACAATAACCAACCGCAATCACAAGTCTATCCCCTAGCCGTGGACAGAGCCATGTATTTATACTTATCAAGGAAGCAGATCAATGTTTATCCACAGCCCAGATATAACTTAAAAACATAACCGTCATGGCTGCAATGAAATTGCCCCGCCGAGTACTTCTCCATCCTCTAAGATATAAAAGACATGGCTGCAATTAAATTACCCCACTAAGATACAGATATAACCGCCATGGCTGCAGTAGAATTACCCTGCCAAGATACAGATATACACGCAATGGCTACAATAAAAATGCCCCGCCAAGATACGGGAATTATATGTAACACCAAAAAGGCTAAATATAACCGTCATGGCTGCAATTAAATTGCCCCACACATTAACTAACCAAATCTAACGGCAATCACAAGTCTATCCCCTAGTTATGGACAGAGCCAGGTATTCGTACTTCTCAAGAAAGCAGATCAAGGTTTGTCCACAGTGTCAGGCAGGGAATCAACTCGTTAATTTAGTGATTTAAAGGAAGAAGATGAGTTATACAGCGGGAACAGATGAGGTCCGCCAAGTATCAAACTAAACCGCCAATCACAGTCACCACAACAAGTTCTCAAGAGACACGGGTTGATCGTGTATAAACCAACCATGTCTCGGTCCATGCAACATCGTTCACTTGGTCGTGTAAAAAACAAGCACGTCTCAGTCCTCAATGCGGTCCGCCAATTATCAAACAAAACCACAAATCACAGTCACCATAACAAATTCTAAAGAGACGCAGGTTGGTCGTGTAATAAAAACCAACCAGTCTCGGTCCACATCAACAACACATACTCTCAAGTACTTCGAACTAGAGTAAATAAACTACAGGTTTGTCGTGTGATTTATACATAACAAAAAGTGCTTTCCAAAATTGTTTTATTAGACTAAAGACTCATAGTGGTCTGTATATTTAGACAAAGATAACGTCTTTCCTCCAAAATTGTTATTAATAACTTAAAATACTCATAGGCTGGTCGTGAATTTAGACTAACAAAAAGTTGCATTCATACAAATAATTTAACTTACAGACACACTTAGTATGACAATCTCATAGAAATAATAGCTACACTACCCAAAAATAGACAATTTAGCGGCCACAATTTTTAGAGCAAGAAAGTTATTTATGCACTAATTTGAATTTTAATAGAAGAAAACGCTTTGAATAATTTTTTTATAGACTTAACAAAAATATCAAACAAAACCACCAATCAACAGTCCACCACAACATGTTCCAATAGACAGACGTGATTTGATCGTGTATAAACTAACCATGTCTCAGTCTACAACAACTTCTCGCGAACTAGAGTCTAGAGACGAAGGCTGGTCGTGTATAATCCAACCATGTCTCGGTGCTCTACGAATGAGAGAGTCACAACTGATAAACCATAAACAAACATAACAATAACCAAACAAATCCAACCGCAATCACAAGTCTATCCCCATGCCCGTGACAATCCAAGTGTTCGTATACTTCTCCAATGAAGCAGATCAAGGTGTTATCTACAGTGTCAAGTAGGGAACCAATTCATAACCCATATATAACTTAACGATATACAAGTCTATTAAAAAAATCGTTAAACCAATTCTATTTGTCTATAGACCGTAATAATCATCTTTTTTGTCTAATCTCGCCAACTGCCCTCTTAGATAATTACTACATATTGACGCATACTGTAATGGACAGTAATGACCAAACAAAATGATCAACATACTGCATTAGGAAATATGTTGACGCATGCAAGAAGTTTGGCCACAAATACAGGTCAATAAAACTTTTTAGCTAAACCTGACGTCAAACTAAAACTTGTCAGCGTGGAAATACTGCAAGCCATTACAATGTTGCAAAACAATTTCTGCGTATTGTTGCAAAGTTGCGAGGCTCGGATATACAAATATAGTAGCACCACACAAAACCTGCCATAGCTGCAACTACCATCAAGACGTGTCTGACTGGAAAAAAAATAGGTTATTGCGCACCACAAAACACATTTGCAGAATAATGTCATCATCTCCATCATTATTGTACACCAAAGGGGCTAAATACAACTTGTTAAAGCATATTTTAACCGTTAAGAAATTACCATCAGACATCATATTCTACAAATCTAAGTAAGGAAAGATGTTGATGCATGCAAGGATAAGTTTAGCCACGAATAAGGTCAGATAAATCTTTTTAGCTAAACCTCTCCATGGCCAAACTTCCCTCGCAGGCGTCAAACAAAAGTTATAATCGAGGCAATACTGGAACCATTACAATGTTGCAAAACAATTGCTCTGTATTGTTGCAAAGTTACGAGGCTCAGATCTGCAAATGCAGGAGCAAAACACAATACCTGCCATGGCTGCAACCATCGCCTAGACGTGGCTGCCCAACCAAGAAACAGGTAATTGTGCACCCCAAGGCAAATTTAAAGAATAATATCATCATCGCCATCATTTATTATACACCAAAGGGGCTAAGTACAACCTGATTAATAAAATGGACTGTCACCAGAGAACTCAGGTTTCATCATGTCAAAATATTTCCATGCTCTACCGTCACACGGGTGATTCATCTTACCTTTT
>BQNB010088271.1:0-27700 GCA_026074375.1 Tanacetum coccineum | reverse complement strand
GAATACTTTGTGTTTGTTTGAATGTCGATAGTAGATACCCATCCACCTTGTAGAATACCAACGGTACATCTCGTAAACTTAAAGAACCATTCATTTCTTTTGGCCGTGCATATGGACTTGAAAAAGATACAGAATGAGAGTAAAAACATAAGACCATAGGTTACCAAACGCCAATAGCTACCTATATACCTTCTGGAGTTTAATAGCAGGTAATCCAACAACCGTTTATAATTCTAAAAATACAAATTACGAAAGACCAACTTCCACAATTATTTGAAAAGAAAGCAAGCGTTTGTTCCGGATAATAGCACATATATTTGAGTGTGCTTGCATACACAGACAGACAAGGATGTACAGCATAAACATATTGAAACTTATCAAAGCAGTATTAACATTAATGCATATACTACCATTTACACTTAATTTATCAGTATATATATTAGAACCAATGAGACTCAACTGTCTACTAACAGTTTATTTGAAGGGACTAAACGACAAGGCATACATAAAAAGATGAAGAAACATGGGTTGAGTGAAAGTGCTAACATGAAAAACCCTTATGTGCAATAAAAAGATTCATAATGTGCTCACTGGCGGATTCATGTGATTTCCAGGTTTGAGCTCGACTGCGTTGTCAGACTCTTACGATTCACTGGTTGAGTCAGTTTACCACCAAAACGAGGCGACTCATACCTTGACTCTCAACTGAGTTTCATTCTTACTAGTCATTTACCGAGTCGAGTTGACTTGTGACTCTTACGAACCAAGTAATTAGGCAACCTTTTTTGTTTTATTTCGAAAAAATTAAGATAGAAAACTAAACAACTGAAAACCTTGTTAATTAAGCAAATAAGTTTGTTAATCAGTATTGAGTCGGCGACTCGCACCCGCACTTGGTTGCTTAGAGTAAAAAAACATATTTAATGGATCCCATTGAGTGGTATCCTAATAAAGCCATTGACACTAGGGGAGGTTGTTGGGCTAGTGGTAAGGTCATCCAGGGGCGGTGGGATGTACAAGGTAGGGGGCCGGCGCCCTCGATAAACTGGCGAATTTTTTTTTTTTTTAGTGCAAAAATTGTATTTTTATAGCGTTATTTTTAGCTTCCCCCGTCCCAAATCTCAAATTGCCCCCGATACGACTGCTTATTTGCTTAAATATAAAAAAGCTATTGAAAAGCTGCTAAAATATGCTAAAAAATTGCTAAAAGCTGCTAAAAACCTGCTAAAAAGTGCTAAAACGCTACTAAAAAGCTGCGGTTTTTGAAGCTGTTTTCGGAGAAAAATTTTTGCCCCCTGTATACCAAGATCCTGGCTCCGCCACTGAGGTTAGACCCGGTACAAAAATAAAAAATGTAAGCTAGACATTTTATCAAACACCTTGTGTGCAAGTCGAAAAAGGGTAGCCTACCTGCCAAACACGACGGATACGTTTTTTAGCGTTGGCTTTGCGGGTGGTGGTGAGTTTGATTCTCTTCCATAAAAGACCACCTGAATCGTTCTTCTTCACTATCTCCATCACTCGCGTCCCCCAAAATGCACCCACCATTTTTAATTTTTTTTTTTTTTACAATTGCTGCTGCTCAGCTCTTGTGTTTACTTACCTACTTCATTTCATACTGGATCATGATAATGGGCTTCAATGGGCTGGGCTCCTTTCAGTTTGGGGCAGCCCATTTAATAGAAAAAAAATTACAAAAATACTAATATATTCAGATAAAAAAATACCCGCGACATGATGCCCAACACATAAGCCCATATAAAAAAAACAAACTATTTAACATGAGACCAAAAAAATAAACCAGCACAAAATAACTATTAAAAAAAAATTGGTCGACACAAAAAAAAAATTACAAAAGTACAGATTTTTTCAGATCAAAAAATACATGCGACATGAGGCCTAAGACCAAAAAAATAAACCCGCACAAAATAATATGAATTTTTTTTTTCTCGACACAAAATAAGAATTTTTTTTATAAAAGCACTGATTTACTCAGATCAAAAAGTACCCACGACATTAGGCCCAACATATTAGCCCACATAAAAAAACAAACTATTAAATATGAGACCGAAAAAATAAACCCGCACAAAATAAATAAATAAAAAAAATAAAAAATAACGCCACGCAGCAACGCGAAGACAATCATGCTTGTTCATTTCAAACCAGGTAGAATTCACTTGCGCGTTGCGGCGGAGCAACTTTTTTATGCGCCATATATTTTTTTTAAGTGCGATTTCTTATTTTTGAATTTGGCATTTTTCATGTTATATGTCTGACATTATGTTATGAAGTTCTATTTATTGTTTGACCATGTGGTTTATTTTAAAATTATTAATTAGTTTAGGGGTGTGTTTTGAAAGTTTTTTTTTTTGAAAATATATATTAAACTATAACATTTTTTTATAAAATCATACATATGTCAAAAGCATTGCAATATCAGGCTCGTTTTGTTCGCAATTGGAATATCTTTTCAGCAGTATATTTCTTTATGAATGAATCGGCAGATATATGTTATATATTAGATAAATAAAATTTGTTATATAAAAAAACGTAAATAACTAAAAGTTTAAGGTAGTTTTCGTAATTTATCGTGTAGTTTGAGAGTGCTTTTGTAAATTTTTTATTTAAATTATTGTGTTGGGCTTGGAATTGCCTTTTTTTTTGCCGGATGAGCCCAATGAAAACCCATCGTTGTTTTGTCAACATTCGTAATGGTAAATGTATATATGTACAATAACAAGGTGAAATTTACCTCGCGCGTTGGCCGAATTATTATTTTTTTACAATAATTTTTTTGATGAGCCTGTTTCTTTTTTTTTATGGGCCAAAGTGTTTGTAAGTTGTGGTGCTAAGTAACTTTGGGCGTCTAGGGGTGTTTGTCTCTTTTGTGCAAATTCGTTAAGTAAAAAGTTACTTTCTCTTTTTTGGACCAACTCAACCCAACAGAAAAAAGAGCAACGTAAGCCCAACAAATTTAGCTGAGCCCAAAAAATGCTTTTTGTAAAATACAAGCAGATTACACGCGCGTTGCTGCGGGACGTTAATTTTTCGCGCGTTGTTGCGGGACATTAACTTTTATTTTTATTTTGTGCGGGTTTATTTTTTCGGTCTCATGTTTAGCAGTTTATTTTTTTTTCTTATATGGCTTGTGTGTTGGGCCTCATGTTTAATGGGGTTTTTTTTTTGCTAAACGGTTTTTTTTTAAATATAATTTTGTGGGATTACGTGTGCGTTAAATGTCAATCGCGCGTTACTGCAGGTCATTTTTTATTGTATTTTGTGTGGGTTTATTTTTTTGTCTCATGTTTAATAGTGCGGGTTTATTTTTTCGGTATCATGTTTAATAGTTTGTTTTTTTTCCTTATTATGATTTTGTGTCCCGGGCGTTGTTGCGGGGCGTTAAATTTTTTTTTTCGAATTTATCTTTTCGGTCTCATGTTTAATAGTTTGTATTCTTTTTATATGGGCTTATGTGTTGGGCCTCATGTTTAAAGGTTTGTTTTTTTGGGCTATATGGTTTTTTTTAATATAATTTTATGGGGTTTGGGTAAATATGTGTTATATATTTGGGCTTTTGGTTTTTAGTGGCGTTTGTACGTTTGTGACCATGTCGATTATTTTAAAATTATTAGGTATCGAAGATGTTTCCGCGGGTATTTTTTTATCTGAATAAATCGGTACTTTTGTAATATTTTTTCCCCCTATTTGTACCAACAAAATGTTTTTAAAAAAAAACATCAATTGGGCCGGCCCAAAGTGAAAGCCCAATAAACTGGCCCAAAGTGAGAGCCCAACAAAAGCTACTGTAGCATCACTGTACAATGCTAAATGTATGTTTTATAATATAAATATAAATTTTGGTAGACGTTTATGTTTTTTGGTTGATAAAAGTGAAAGTATATTAATATCCACTCTATATCAAATAAAGAGACTGATATAGGAATCTTTTACTTAGGACAGTTTATGACACGTCATTAATAACATGTCACGTCCATGTCAATACCAAACTAAAATCATCTTGAGCACGAACCAACACAACCACATAAAGGTTATTACATTTTTTTTCTTTGATAAATCACATGTACTTTTTTCTGGCTAATGAATTGCAGTTTTTCTTTGATCTATCACAGGTATGTTGATTGCAATGTTTTATTCAATCCATCACAGGGTATTTGAATTGCAATTTTTCATTCAATCATTTTTTTTTTGTAGATTACTATAATCTTTTCTTCACGGATTATCCAACCTAAATCCAAACAAGAATGCTCATTATTCATATCATTTTTTGTTGCTGTTCATGTATTAGGGATATTGACTAATTACAATTGAAACACCATCTTTAGCCAGGTTTGTTTAATTTCGAATTTGTTTTTCAATTTATGCAAAAATCTCTTTAATAATAATTATCCATCTACTATCATTTAAATCACCTAAACCGCCCAATCTTTTCTTTAACAAAATCCTTACGATTTTGCACCATATCCTTCAGAATTTTCAAAAAACTAACCCCTAAAAAATGAATAACGCTCATTTCCTAATCTACAACATGAATTCAAAATTAACCTAGAAAATCATAATCAATATCCAACCCTAATCCAACAAGCATGCATTCATTCAATCATTTATATAGAGATAATGATTTTTTTCTTTTTTAGTTTTTTTTCAAACTTAGTTATTAAATATATTGGTGGTGAATTAGAATAAAATCTTATATTGTAGGTTGGAATGGCTGCAACCTTGGCTTCAGTGATTTCTCTTCCGTTGACTTCAGTGATTTCTCTTCCGTTGACTTCAGTTCTACTTCTGTTCGAGTTGACAAAGAATTATAGAATCTTGCTTCCCCTAATGGTAATTGTTTCTTCAAATAAGTTAATAAAATTAAATAGGGGTTTATGTCAATAAGGGGTATTTGGCTGCAGATTTCTGTTTACATCTCATGATATGAAAAGGGAACTGAAGAGGAAAAAGAGAAAAAGAAAAAGATTGATTTTCATTCTGGATGAGCCCAATCAGTAGCTTTTTCGACACCAAAAATTGTGCCAATTCTAGTTAAACATACTATGTATTGATGGAGTGATTTGAGTTAACCCCTACTCCCCTCTTTTTTTAGTCATGTTTTGGTATTTTTTTTAATATTGACACATCTGCAGCTGTGCCACCATTGGCTACCTGCAATCGGTGATCGTCTTTAGTTAATGAAGGTTCCTCTGTTATCTCTTATGAAGATTAATTTGAGTTTTATCACATTTATATATTAAATTTTTGCTGATATTTGGTCCTTTAGCATAACAACAGCTCTGGAGCTTGCTCACGGGCATTGCTCCTTTCACCAAGTATCCTCCAATGAAGGTAAATCAATCTACCACCAGTCCATGTTAGTCACGATATCTGGTTTAAAACTTAGTAAATGCATAAAATCTGACTATTTCTTAAACATTTAAAACGCTCATGTGAAACTTGTGGGACTGGACAAATTAAAAAGTAATAATGTGTGCATCACATACACACACACACAATATAGAGAAGGATCTACTCATCTTACATTTCTTTCAAATTAAAGACATGCGACTAATTCTAATTTTAATTTTCTTACTATTACACTATTAGGAACCTGTAGGTGTTGATCCCTCTGAAGCTATTGTTCTACTGTTACCAGTGGCTATCAAAGAGCGGTTGCTTGAGTAGTTTTTGTTTTTGTATTGATTTGAATATGTCGGATTGGGTTGACCTTTTTTATACCTGATAGTGTATATTATGATTTACAGGAAGTATTAGTGGTTGGGATAGGAAGGTGTGTTCTAAAAATTGATACCACTAAGCTTGGGCGAGGTGAAGTATACTCGGTTGAGGAACCTCTCATATTTCATGTGGATAAGCTAGTCAATGGAATTCAGTTTGTTGGTAACTATGATGGGGAAGTAATAGATCTATCAATGTGCCAATAGATGACCATGTGTTTGGTTTCTGCTTCAGTGGATGGAACGGTTAGTAGTTTGATATGTTTATAACTATATTTGCAGGCTACCCATACTCCATTTTATGCATCTAAGTTGTGTTGGTAGCTGTCAATTTAATTTTGTATTTTCTTAATATGTTGTGTGATAAAGGAATATGTTGTGTTTACATTAGATGGTGGAGGAGATGGAGAAGGTGTACATTATTTTCAACTTCATTTCCTGATGCATTAAACAACTGATTAGTAATAAGCGTGGGTTTGCATCACTGGACCGAGTGTTTTCGTATATATTTACGTTTAGATTCTGTTATGACAATGTAAGTAATCATGCAAGGGATATATGTATGGTTTTCCCATTGATTGATTTTTATCTTCTTGCATTGTGATTTAATCAAATAAACCTTTTTTAATTGAGTTATTTTCATGAAATCTGCAATATATGTTTATCCATCATGGTTAACCTTCGGGATTCAAGAGCAAGAAAGGTCTGAAGGTTATCTGTTGCGACAAAGGCGGCAAATACACAAACTCCACAACAAAAGGCATTTACAAATAAAGTTATTTGTGTACAAAGTTTTTTTATTTTGTATATGAGTTAGCACCATCTAATTTCTTTCTTCTCATACTTTTTATTGTTCTTTTTACATATAATACATGAACACTTTGCTTTTTTTGTTCAATTATTGTGCTTGAAATATTTATTATTGTTCATTATTGATTTATGCCCAATTAGATTTCGTCAAGTAATGTTATGAAGCGAACCCGCCCATCGGGCGAGTTATGAAGCTAGTGCCCTATAAACCAAACATACAACTTTCAGTGACTAATATAGATGGTTTTATTACGGTAAATATATTAAATCAAATGAAGTTCAGGCAACATGATAAAACATTATATTATATAAACTAACAATTAGCGGGATATTTGATCCGTAACCCGTTCGGGAACCCACCTGTTCGACCCGAAAACCACGTTCACACAACCCACCCGTTTACCCGACCCGAAAACCGCCCGCCCGACCAGAACATGAGACCGAAAAAATAAACCCTCACAAAATAAATAAAAAATAAAAATAACGCCCCGCAACAACCCGCGCCTAAAATACCCGCGACATGAGGCCCAACACATAAGCCCATATAAAAAAACAAACTATTAAATATGAGACCGAAAAAATAAACTCGCACAAAATAAAAAAATAAAAAACAACATCCCGCAACAACGCGCGAGCAATCATGCTTGTTCATTTCAAACCAGGTAGAATTCACTCGCGCGTTGCGGCGGAGCAACTTTTTATGCAGCATATATTTTTTTAAAGTGCGATTTTCTTATTTTTGAATTTGGCAATTTTCATGTTATATGTCTGACAATATGTTATGAAGTTCTATTTATTGTTTGACCATGTGGTTTATTTTAAAATTATTAATTAGTTTAGGGGGTGTGTTTTGAAAGTTTTTTTTTTCTTTTTGAAAATATATATTAAACTATAACATTTTTTTATAAAATCATACATATATCAAAAGCATTGCAATATCAGGCTCGTTTTGTTCGCAATTGGAATATCTTTTCAGCATTATATTTTTTATGAATGAATCGGCAGATATATGTTACATATTAGATAAATAAAATTTGTTATATAAAAAACGTAAATAACAAAGTTTAAGGTAGTTTTCGTAATTTGTCGTGTAGTTTGAGAATGCTTTTGTAAATTTTTTATTTAAATTATTGTGTTGGGCTTGGAATTGCCTGTTTTTTTTTTGCCGGATGAGCCCAATGAAAACCCATCGTTGTTTTGTCAACATTCGTAATGGTAAATGTATATATGTACAATAACGAGGTGAAATTTATCCCACGCGTTGGGCGGATGCTAATTTTTTTGCGCAGTGTGTCGGCGGAATTATTTTTGTTTGCAATAATTTTTTTGATGGGTTTTTTTTTTTTTTTGTATGGGCCAAAGTGTTTGTAAGTTGTGCTGCTAGGTTACTTTTGGCGTATAGGGTGTTTGTCTCTTTTGTGGAAATTTGTTAAGTAAAAAGTTACTTTCTCTTTTTTGGACCAACTCAACCCAACAGAAAAAAGAGCAACCGAAGCACAACAAATTTAGCTGAGCCCAAAAAATGCTTTTTGTAATATACGAGTTGGAATTTAATCCGCGCGTTGCGGCGGGGGGCGAATAAAAGAAACTTGAGGGGCCTTTTTTTTTTTTTTTTTTAATTTATGTAAAAAAGTTGTAAACAATTAAAAGTTGAGGGTCCGTTTTGTAAATTTTTTTTTTACTATGGGCCGAATTTTGGGCTAAATTTTTGGGCCGGTACTGTAGCACTGTAGCAAGCACTGTAGCAGCTACGGTGCCACCGACCATTTGTGAATTGTATATAAGAGTAATATAGATATAAACAAGCGTGATTGCCTGCGCGATGCTGCGGGACGTTAATTTTTTTTTTGCTGGTTTATTTTTTCGGTCTCATGTTTAATACTTTGTTTTTTTTTCTTATATGGGCTTATTTGTTGGGCCTCATGTTTAAAAGTCTGTTTTTTTTTGCTATTTGGGTTATTTTTTTTAATATAATTTTATGAGATTTGGGTAAATATGTGTTAAACATCATTGCTCGCGCGTTGATGCGAGACGTTAAATTTTTTATTTATTTTTATTTTTTTTATTTTGTGCGGATTTATTTTTCCGGTCTCATGGTTAATAGTTTGTTTTTTATATGGGCTTATGTGTTAGGCGTCATGTCGTGGGTATTTTTTGATCTGAATAAATCAGTACTTTTGTAATATTTTTTCCTATTTTGTGCCGAGCAATTTTTTTTATATTAATTTGTGCGGGTTTATTTTTTCGGTCTCATGTTTAATAGTTTTTTTTATATGGGCTTATGTGTTTGGTCTCATGTCGCGGATATTTTTTGATCTGAATAAATAAGTACTTTTGTAATTTTGTTTCCTATTTTGTGCCGAGTAATTTTTTTTAAAGTTGTCAAGTTAAAGAAAAAGAAAAACAAAAAAAAAATTGTCAAATGGAGTTTATGTTAACAAGTATGTCAAACGAAAAAAAAGTTAAATGGGGCCGAACCAAAGTGGGAGCCAGATGGGGGGTGGGGGCCGTTTACTGTACAAGCATGTCCAAACGACTTATTTTAACCGAAACATACTATATAAATATATATATATATATATATATACTATTTAAATTATAGATATATATATATAACATATATATATATATATATATATATATATATATATATAATAAATAATATATATATATAATAAGAGTAAACTACCCGTTGTCTGTGTTTCTTTACCATGCGTACCCTAGCCTCTAGACCAAAAAGTTGCAACCAATCCGTCCTTAAGTGGTAAAACTTTTTTCGCCGTTAGTCCCCTTAAGTGACTAACGTTGAAAACGTTTGCGGGTCGGATGGATGACACCTTAAAGTACGAAGACGGCGAAAAAAGTTTACCACTTAAGGACGGATGGTGCAACTTTTTTGGTCAAGGGACTAGGGACGCTGGTCAACGCAAACCATAAGGACCAACGGTGTAGTTTACTCTATATATAATTATACATTCTGGCAATTATAAGCCAAGCACATAAGTTGGGTTAATATAAATATATTAAATCAAATGAAGTTCAGGCAACATGATAAAACATCATGTTATATAAACTAACAATTAGCGGGATATTTGATCCGTAACCCGTCAGGGAACCCACCCGTCCGACCCGAAAACCACGCTCACACAACCCACCTGTTTACCCGACTAGAAAACGCCCGTCCGACCCAAACAACGTCCGAAACCCGCCTGCGTCAATAGGGTTTTCTGACACCGTTAGCCCGCCGAATCTATAAAGGGCTTCTCCTTTTCGGCTATTATGACGGCGTCACAATTCGTGGTGACTAAGTCGCTCTTCACTTCTGACGGCATTAGGAGTAAATTCTGACGCCGTCTCCACACACCGAGAAGTCACAAACTTAATTAAAAACTTCACTTTCTTGGCACTTTTGATGAAGGCGTCAGAATGGAAGTCGGGAGCTTAAAAAGTTGCATTTTTGTTCAGTTTTTTCTCGAATCGAGCCCAAGTCACGTGTTTTTCTTCCAAATGCTTCCCAGATATTAAGACATAAAAAAGAAACGATTAAGTGCAATATTTGAGCATATTTGCATGATTTTGAGGGTTAAATGGCATCGAAAAAATGTATAAAATGACACTTCATCAATTTTCTACCGTTGTCATCCCAACGTAGCCAATATTAATGCGGCCATCATCACACTAACTGAAAATATGGACATAACAATAACAAACATCATCATGTAAGTTAAAGCCATCCTGCATCACCAATAAAAACCTTAAAGGTCTTGCTACATTTCATGCTCATATTCACATCCCTAATGGCATACTTGCAGTGTCAGTCCTCACAAGCACAACATAAGAAACATGAATATAAACAGACGTCATAAAAAACCGTTAAAATTCTCCACTATGATCCAACCTTAAACCTCCAATGCCAATATAATGTTAAGACTAAGAAGTCTCATCTTTCATGACTTTCCATTCCTAGCAACTTTTTTTTTTGAACGGCAATTTTATTAATGAAACGCTAGTAAGGAACTAGCAAATTACAAAGGAATTAAACTAGGATTTTTGATCCAGTCAGACATATTAAACGAGGAATTACATCTATTATAAACCCAAAAATAAGACATAGACACAATATCGTCGAACAAGGTCGCCTTCCTCGGATTTTTAACGTCAAAGAGCATCTTGTTGCGAAAAGTCCACACATACCACCACATAATATAGAACACACCCTCCAACATCCTTTTGTTCTTGATAGGAAGACGAAGATTTTGTATCCACAGTTCCCAGTCAGAATAAGAATCAATATCCACGCGAGTAACATTCCACCAGCGAACAATCAGATCTACAAGATTACGTACTAAAGTGCAAGAGAAAAATAAGTGGTTAACCGTCTCCACACCCATATCACAAGTACCGCACTTAAGGGAGTCAATGAGAATACCTCTACGCGATATATTGAACCTAGTAGGCAACGAATTAGATTTTACCTTCCAAGCGTGCACATTAATCTTAATGGGCACCAAACGAACCCACCTAGTTTTTTGCGTAGCATCTGGAAGAGTTTTATCATCTATCAAACGTCTCACAGATGACACTGAGAACTCACCTGAACTTGAGAGACTCCAGGACCATCGATCTTCCATAGGAACTAACTGAATGTCTTTGACCAGCGACAAAAGAGCCATGAATTGTTCTTGTTCCACCCCTCCTCTTGGTGGTCTACGGAAAGAAGAATCAAAGGTATAATCGCAGATCTTGGACGCAACAGTGCAGTCTTTACACAACTCTAAAGCATAAAGCCGAGGAAAGAGGGTTTTGAAGAGCATACCATCAAGCCACCTATCTTCCCAAAAACGGGCCTTCTCACCATTTCCAAGCTTAAAACAAATAGCATTGCAGAGGTTGAGACCTTTTTCATCCAGTGAAGTGACCTCTTTAACAATGTTCGACCAGCATGATGTATATGTAGCAAAAGAGCAAAAAAAAAAACACTTTAAACATGAGACCCAACACATAAGCCATATAAAAAAAATTATTACTAATATACACATTTGTCGACAAACTAGCCTAAAATTCGCATAAAATGTGGTCCAAAGTAAAAAAAAAAAAAACTACCCACAATTAGCCTGAAATCTGGCCCAAAGTAAAAAAATAATTACGAAACCGGACCTCAACTTTTAACTCAATTTACGATTTTCCTTTTTGTTCAGTTTTTTCTCGAATCGAGCCCAAGTCACGTGTTTTTCTTCCAAATGCTTCCCAGATATTAAAACATAAAAAAGAAACGATTAAGTGCAATATTTGAGCATATTTGCATGATTTTAAGGGTTAAATGGCCTCGAAAAAATGTATACTTCATCAATTTTCTACCATTGTCATCCCAACGTAGCCAATATTAATGCGGCCATCATCACACTAACTGAAAATATGGACATAACAATAACAAACATCATCATGCAAGTTTAAGCCATCGTGCATCACCAATGAAAACCTTAAAGGTCTTGCTACATTTCATGCTCATATTCACATTATACCATTCCAAAATCTGACATTTAATATTCCTTTAACTAGAGGAGTAAACGAGTCGAGCCGCTCATGAAAAGCTTAGTATCGGATCGGTAAAAAGCTCGAACGAGAGCTTGAGCTTAAATTGAAGCTCATTTAATAATCGAGCCCGAGCCCGAGCTTTTATACAAAGCTCGATTAGGCTTGCGAGCCTAAAAGAGCTCTAGTAGACGAGTTCAAAACAAATAAATGAGCTCTAGATAAACAAGCCCGAACAAGTAAGCTCAAAAAGTCAAGCTTTATTTTTTTTTATAGCATATCAAAAACGAGTTGAGCTCGAGCTTTATATATTATACCATGAGCGAGCTCGAGCTCAAATCTTAAGGCTCAAACCAGCCGAGCTCGAGCGCGAGCTTTCTAAAATATAAACGAGTCAAGCTCAAGTTCTGACAAGCTCGCAAACTCAGCTCGACTTATTTCCACCTCGAGCTTTCTAAAATATAAACGAGTCAAACTCGAATTCTGATAGACTCACGCTTCCACTCTCTTAACAAAAACTTCTCATAATATTTGCTAGACACAATGTCCTCACTACGCTTCATATGTTAGGGATGGTAACGGGTCGGGGTCGGATCAGGTTTTAGTGCACCCGCACCCGCACCCGCACCCGCACCCGTTTGTAATATTTATATTTATACCCGCCTCGATACTCGCTGGAATACACAAATCGGTCAGAAAATAATGAAGTTATTATAGAAGTTTTTTTGTTTTGAATTTAAAAAAAAAAACGCGGTGGTGATGACTTTTTAAAAAAAAAATCTCCATGGAACACGTTGTGGGTGACCAAGTCATGAATATTCAAGGCACACAATTCGTCAAATTTCTGTTTTCTTTCTTGTCAAATAATTGAACACTAGCTAGCTAGCTACCTTGACTTTGAACATTCAAACGTATAATAACCATCTATCTGTTAAGATTCCGATCTTAATTTTAAGATTTTATGATATTGTAAAGTAAAAATACTTTAGATCTTACATAAGATCATTACAGGCTTAAGATCTTATAAGATCTCGATCTTGAACATACGATCTTAAAATTTAATCCGATCTGATTTTACTTTTCTTGAACCCGTTATGTTTCACAACCGTTATGAATCCTCTTCCCACAAGGACCAAACCCGTTATGTTTCACAATCATGGGGATTATTTTCGATACAAAAAAGTTTAAAGGACCATTTTCATTAAATTCGAACAACCACAAGGACCATTTATGCAATTAACTTTAATTTAAAAAAACTAACAAGTTAATCTTCTTAAATATTTTATAACCATAATTTATGATAACATTTTTACTAAATTTTCATATAATTTTATGTTTATGATGTATGACAATTTATAAATTTGTATAATATTACAAAGACTGTTAACAAAATGATGCTTAAAATCCCGATCTGATTTTTGATCTCAATTTTAAAAACTTTGATTTGTAGCTTTTTTTTCAAACTAAAGCAAGAAATTTGAGAGTAAATATTGTGTTGACTGGATGGCCCACACGTTATATATAATTGTTTTGAAATAGACACACACCGATTTTGCATTCGATTTCTACGTCATTTACAGTATTATATCTCTCTTTGACTCTTGACCTTTGAATTTCGAAAAACAAAACACGACTTTATTTACGTATTAGTTTTTCATTTCATTTTATTTCATTCATTCAAACAAAACATAGAAACCAAGCAACATAAAAAACATGAAGAGCCCGTTTACGAGATTACGAGGTTTAGTGAACAGGAAACATAGTAAACATGATGTTCCTAATCAACTCGACGAGCTTTCGCAAGCTTCTCAGGTATATATCTGATTTCGGGTTACCGGTTATTAACCTTTTTGAACGAACCGACGACTTATTTTATTAACCTAGCAAAGATATATGTACACACAGGATATGAACGAGATGAAAGATTGTTTCGACAGTCTTCTTTCGGCTGCTGCTGCCACCATTAACAGTGTTTACGGTTCGTCTCGTTTCTTTCTTAATATTTAAGGCTAGCGGCGCAACTTGTTGCTCGTTTAATATAACCAAACTGGTGGCTAAGCTTATATATTAGTTTGATGATTTCAGAATTCTCGGAATCGTTACGTGAAATGGGAGGATGTCTCCTTGAGAAAACCTCACTTAACGACGACCGAGAAGATGACACGGGCAGAGTTCTCCTAATGCTCGGAAAGGAGCAGTTTCATATCCAGGACCTTGTCGATAATTATGTACGTAGTCTCACTTGATATTTAATCTCTATATACTTTCTTATGTGACGGACGGTTTTTAAATTTCGTTTCAGCGCTCACATATTACTCGCACGATCACAGTCCCTTCCGAGTCCCTTCTCAATGAATTGCGTATAGTCGAGGACATGAAAAGGCAATGTGATCACAAGAGGTATATAAATGCAGGCCTAATGGCATGATAATGTATCATAGTTGTCACCATTTTCTTCTATATGTATCGAACAAATTTTTTTGTATTTTATGACCATTTTGCCCTTCATTTTATTAACCTTGAGGGGCAAAATGGTCATTTATTACACAAAAAATGCAATAAAATCGAGTTTAGTAGACAGAAGAGCAATTTTTTTTGTTTGATACATATATGTATCCATTTTACGCATATGCACGTTTTTAAGTTTCGTTTGTAAAGAAGGATGGATAGTGACCGTGTGTGTGTTTTAGGGCGTTATACGATGAAATGAAGATCAGAAACAAATTACACAAAAGACGGTTAGGAGGAAATAAAGGCGAATACGTTTCTTCCAGCCAGCTGAAAGCAGCTCAGGAGGAGTTAGAGGACGACGCTACGTTATTTGTTTTCCGGATCAAGTCTTTAAAAGGAAGCCAATCTCGTAGTCTTCTAACACAGGCTGCTCGTCACCATGCTGCTCAGACGTCGTTTTTCCGGAAGGCTCTTAAATCTTTGGAAGCAATTGAGCCGCATGTAAAATTAGTAACCCAACAGCAGCATATTGATTACCAATTCAGTGGGCTTGAAGATGATGATAGGGACTCCGTTTTTCTTACTGACGACGAAGATTGTGAAGATGATAGCGACTATGCAACTGAATATGGTGAGTTGAGTTTTGACTACAAGCGGAATGACCCTAAGGTTGAAGTTTCTAGCTCAGATAACTCGATGGAGGTAATTTTCCAAAACCCTTCAGTTTCTGTGGATTTTGTTACAGTTTGTTACAGTATGCCGTCTCAATCATTTGTACTATTTGTATGCAGTTGGATAGTGCAGACATCACTTTTCCGCAAATTTCATCACAGAACTCAGTGAAGGTAAAACCCCTGTGGAACTCATCGACGTTTAATATAGGGCTGAACGCAGGCAGCAAATCAGCACCACTTTCTGCAATGAGTAATACGGAGCCTGGTGAAAAGTTTAGACAGATGAGCCGGCAGTCATCTGTCCGAAGACTGAATACATATGTTCTCCCGACACCACTTCAGAAGGCTACAAGATTGGATACTCAACGACCATCAACGACTAATATGTGGCATTCATCTCCTTTGGAATCTAAAGACAAATTCTCAGGACCATTAGTCTCGAACAGACTAAAGGAGACTAAACCGACTCCACTACCCTCTCCACAAATTCAAATCGATACGCGTTCAGCTTTTAGTGCCAAAAAGATCAAACGACACGCCTTTTCTGGTCCTTTGGCTCCTACTGCGCACTCAAACAAATCTTCATATTCAGTCAGCGGTCCTATTGGAACAACAAGACATCCACCTTTGCAATTTTCCGGATCTCTTTTTGGCACCTCATTAACTCGCCCAGCCTCAACTACTAAATTATCTTCATCGCCTAAAATTACTGAACTCCATGAGCTCCCTAGGCCCCCTCCAAATATATCTATAAAGAAACCTTCACAAGCTGGATTCTCGGCCCCTTTATTGACTTTCAAAGATGTTAATGCTACAAATAAGTCCCCACAATCTTCGCTACCAGTGCCCGCAGAATCTCAGAATTTTAAAGCAGCCGAACGAATGGTTTCACCTCCCGTTTGCAAATAAATTCAGGTAGACGCATCAAACTGTAGATAATTTGTGTGTGGCGATTATGCTTTCTGCCGAGGCATTTTTTTTTGACATATGTAATTAGTGTAGTATTGTTATATAAGCTGATGTATGGTTATACTATATAGAGTTGATAATTAACTTGAGAAAAGAAAAAAATAGATGAATCAACATTTTCCGATATAAGGTTATACAAAAGACAACATTTCCGATATAAGTATTAGTCTAGACATAACGTCGCATGGGCCAACCAACTTCATCCCTTGCTGCTGTTATCTCTGCTGCAACCGGCTTCAACACACAGTATCCACTGGCGGCTCTTGAACAATTGCTTTCAACTTTTCTCCTCTCGATTTCTTGTCTCTCTGACGTTCTTCTGAGGTTTTGTTTTCTGAGAAGAGAAGTGTTCGTCCTATGCTTTAGTCTTATAGGAATGGGCATTGCTTCGAGTCCCATTAGCTTTCCCACAACTCCCGGTTTGCACCATATCACTCTCTCCCCTGCAACTTTTGCAGGCAAACACCAACCACCACTGGTTTCCACTGATCTCCGGTTTCTTATCCCGCTTGTGACACGATCAAAGTTGCGAAATGAAGAACGGTACATGGCATCCTTGCCATCAAGAGAAAATCTAGGATACTGATTGAGGGCGTTCCTGGCTGAGCGTAAGATGTCAGAACTGTTGACACACGACATCCTGTGGTGATACTCGTCTATCTTAGGTCTAGCAGCCATTTTCTCCTCCAAGTCCAGCTGCATGATCATCTCTTCGAGAGTGGGCTGGTGATGGTTGTGGGTAGCTTCAGTTTCGTCAACAAAGTTTTGTTGGTTGAGAGTGGAGGTTGAGGCGTCCCCGGTGCATAAGTTTTTGAAGCCTTTCTTCATCTTGAAAGCGAGCGAGTTCTTGAGGAAGAGGAAAGACAAGTCCTTCATGATATATGTGATTCTTAAAGGAAATGAAATGAAAAAAAAAGTAGATCAAAGTTGAAATATATTGATGGCAACTAACTTAACCACATTAAAGCAATCACATGACTAAAGAGATGAGACCCTCACAAGATTTTCGCTACAAAATTAAAACGAATAACACAAACCATATCGATCAGTTGCAGCATCTTGATGATTCTATTAATTGCTAACCAACCATGCATATATATGTTCTTCCTTATATTAACTTTGTACATGTATGAGGATATAAATAATTACCTACCAATTGATCAAGTAAAAAAGACGCGATTCGACCCATGTTTAGTATAGTTTCTGGACTAGCTGTTCTACTGAGACACAATTTTATTGCAGTAAACTATTTCGGAAATAAACATTTAACGCGCGAATGCATTTACATATATCCGGTACATATATCTGCTGTTCTGCTATGTATTTGGTTTTAAACATCAATTGTTCAAAAAGGACGTTGCAGCATTTATGGTGCAAGTTAAACTGTTTCATGAATAATCAACGGTGCCTGGCCGGCTTGGAGTAGCGACGACAACCTTTCGTCGCTATATAAATATCAGACGTACGTTAGCTGATGAGTCAGCCTTACGATAAACGTGTAAACAGGTGCGGTATTTCCCTGTTGCCATCGGCGAGGCAAAGGAAATTTGCCTTCTTGCCATCGGCAACAACAAAAATACCACAAACCATTTTCTTTTGCCGCCATTTTACTTTGCGTAACACTATGGTTTATCAACAATTCATCACAACTCAGGTGGTGTTTAGTTGTGGAAAATTTTTCATGTTTTTCTGTTTCTAAATAGTTTAGATAAGAGTTGTATTTTTCTTTTTAAAAAATGAAAAAATGTTTAGATGATCTATTTTTACTCATTTTTCTTTTCATGTTTAATATTTTTTTCCGCTCTTTGTATACGATTATAAAAACAATAAAAAATAAAATACAAATGAAATTAATAAAAACTAACTACAATCATAAGCATATATTTAATTTGTAGTATACTCGAAATTAACATTACCGAATCATAAGCATATATTTAATTTCTAGTATACTTGAAATTAACATTACCGTTTTCATCCGTTTATTTACGTTTTCGTCCGATTTCTTACGATTTCGTCCGTTTTTTACGTTTTGTCCGTTTTTTTACGTTTTCGTCATATTTCTTACGTTTTCGCCCTTTTTTTTACATTTTCATCCGATTACTTACGTTTTCGTCTGTTTTTTACGTTTTCGTCCGATTTCTTACGTTTTCGTCTGTTTTTTTACGTTTACGTCCTTTTTACGTTTTTGTCTGTTTTTTACGTTTTCGTCCGATTTCTTACGTTTTCGTCTGTTTTTTACGTTTTTGTCCGATTTCTTATGTTTTCGTCCGTTTATTACGTTTTCGTCCGTTTTTTACGTTTTCGTCATATTTCTTACGTTTTCGCCATTTTTTTACGTTTTCGTCTTTTTTTTATGTTTTCGTACGTTTTCGTCTGTTTTTTTACGTTTTCGTCTTTTTTTTACGTTTTCGTCCGATTTCTTACGTTTTTGTCCGTTTTTACGTTTTCCTCCGTTTTTTACGTTTCCGTACAGGTTTTTACGTTTTCGTCAGATTTCTTACGTTTTCTTTCGATGTTTTACTTTTTCGTCCGTTTTTTACGTTTTCGTCCGCATTTTTACATTTACGTTCGTTTTCGTTCGTTTTCGTCTATTTTCTTATGTTTCCGTCATTTTTCGTCTGTTTTTTTACGTTTTGATCTGTTTTTTAAAACGAATAAATACGTATAAAACATAAGAAAACGAAGAAAGGGCTCAAAAAACAAAAGAAAACGTCCAAAACGGAAGAAAACGGAAACGTAAGAAATCGGTCGAAAACGTAAAAAAAGGACGAAAAAGTAAGAAATTAGACGAAAACGTAAGAAATTGGACGAAAACGTAAAAATAGGGACAAAAACGTAAGAAATCGGACGAAAATGTAAAAAATCTGACGAAAACGTAAGAAATCTGACGAAAACGGGTGAAAACGTAAAAACGGATGGAAACTTAAGAGATCGGACGAAAGCGTAAGAAATAGGTCAAAAAAAGAAAAACGGATGAAAATGTAAGACATCGGACGAAAACATAAGAAATCAGACGAAAACGTAAAAAACTGGACGAAAACGTAAAAAACAGACGAAAACGTAAGAAATCTGACGAAAAACTAAGAAAGCGGGCGAAAACGTAAAAAATAGAAGGAAACTTAAGAAATCGGACGAAAACGTAAAAAAAGGACGAAAACATAAGAAATAGGACAAAACCGTAAAAAACGGACGAAAACGTAAGAAATAGGACGAAAACGGGAAGAAACAGACAAAAACATAAGAAATCGGACGAAAACGTAAGAATACAAACGAAAACGTAAAAAATCGGACGAAAACATAAGAAATCTGACAAAAACGTAAGAAAACGAGCGAAAATGTAAAAAACGGACAGATACTTAAGAAATGGGACGAAAACGTAAAAAAACGGACGAAAAAGGAAAAAACGAACGAAAATGTAAGAAATCAGACGAAAACGTAAGAAATCGGACGAAAACGTAAAAAAAATCGGACGAAAACGTAAAAAAACAGACGAAAACGTAGGAAATCTGGCGAAAATGTAAGAAAATGGGCGAAAAGCGTAAAAAAAGGACGAAAACGTAAGAAATCGGACGAAAACGTAGAAAAAGGAAAAAACCCGACGAAAGCGTAAAAAGACTGACGGAACGTATAAACGTTCAAAAATGTATGAAAACACCATAATTTAGTGGGTCGACGTGACCCAAACCGTTTGACCCATGACCCGTTAGACCCATTTTTAAAACATGACCTGTTTGACCCATGACCCAAACCGACCCAATCCGACCAATTTGCCACCTCTAGATAGAGTTAGAATATAGGTACTCACGTTTTATTTGGTTTGAGTTATATTTACGTTTTATTTTGTAAGGGAAAAAAAGAAATGAAGAATAGTAAATTGTGGTTTTCTATTTTTCCATATAAATTTAGAAAATGAGAATTTTTTGTTTTTTGAAAAATATTGAAAAAAAGTGCAACTAAACAAGTTTTCAGTTTTTTCATTCTCAAATAAAAAATTTCTTTAAAAAATAGGATATTTTTCCTTAACTAAACACACCCTTAATATCTCTTTCTCGCTCTTTCATTTATTAAATTAATACATAAAATCAATCTCAATTTTTTTACCAATTATCAACAAACCAACCTAATATATACTATAATTTCTTTTATGTGGCAAAGTTGGCTCTAAGAAAAATTATAAAATATTTTGTTTCACTCCTAGTGCGACATGTGCAGTGGCAAGGTTAGCTCAAGGATTTAGAAGTCACAAAAACGACCTGATCGTTTCTTTCTTTATATTCTTTTAATATTATATGGAGTATTTGTTGTTTTATACCCTCCAATCGGTTGGATCATTTCACCAATAAACACTTCATTTAGCAGCTTTTATTTGTGTAGTTAGGACAAACTCCCCAATCATCAAAGATTTTGACAACTACAACATATTTCTTCACCTTTAAGCTAGTTAACTAATCCAAACAGCCTCATCAGGATTATCTTTCAATGTAGGGACCTCTATTTCTATTATCACTGGGAATTTCTCATACCACTCACTAGGCTATTTCCATCGGGGTTCTTCATTTAGATCAACGACCTTATCATTTTCATTGAGCCTTTGCATCATATATGTCCCTTTTTGTGATGAACTTGGATAAAGGACCTTTTTTATTCCATTTGTCATACCATAGAGAGGTTTTACAACCATTGCCAATATTATGAAAAACGCGTGGAATCATTTTCTCTCTTAATTCCATTAGATTCTTCCATCCATAGCTGTTACTTTCATCAAACAGTTATGTCCCACATGCTTCTTCCTTTAAGTTTAACTTTGTTGACCCATTGGACCCATAAAGGTGATCCACTATTTTCCACAAATTTTCATAAAGAGCACTTCATTCCATTCATCTAGGGGTTTTAAACCAAGACCTTCTTGGTCTTTTGGCCTGCAAACCACCTTCCTATTAGAATTGGTAAAACTCACATTGAAAGGCTAATTGATTCCCATTTCTCACCAAAATACAAAGTATATATAGATTACAAAGGGGATGGGCTTGGGCCTAAGATAACTTTGACAAATCATGATTGACAAATCAAAATAACTATGACAACTCATATACACGGCTAATACTCCCCCTCAGTGTGAGCGGGAGATCTTCGGACGTTCAGGCTGGAGCGAAACTCAATAAATAAAGCAGTGGGTAGGCCCTTCGTAAAAATATCTGCATACTAGATTCTTGAAGGGACATGAAGAGCAAGAACTTGTCCCGAAGCAACAAAGTCACGAACAAAATGAATGTCGATCTCAATGTGTTTCGTGCGTTGATGTTGAACCGGATTTGCAGTATTATAGACAAACATAACATTGTCAAATAGACTAAGGTAGCAGTATAATAAGGAGTAAGAAGCTCACATAGTAAAATTACCGACCACAAGAAGTCTTGAACAACATAGTAAACACCTCGATATTCAGCTTTAGCACTAAAATGAGATAATGTAACCTAACGTTTCGCAGACCATAATAAAAGATTGTCGCCAAGAAACACACAATACTTGAATGTGTACCGACGGGTAACAGGGCAGCCAACCTATTATCTGCATCAGTTATCGCATCAGCTGAGTAGGAGATGATACGTGAAGCTGCGGAACCATAAAATCAAGAGTACCACGAAAATGCGCAAGAATACCATTTAAAGCAGTACAGTGGGCGGATCTCGAGGGTCATGCATATTAAAGACAGACCTGCTGGAAAACATAAGATAACAGTTGGGTGCGTAAAGGTAAGATACTAAAGAGCACCAGCAAGGCTGCGATATAAGGTTAGGTCGCTGACAGGGTCACCATCCGAACCAAGCTTGGACTCTGTGTCAACAGGGGTCCGACACGGGTTACAATTTTGCATATGAGCTTGCTCAAGAATTTCCTCTATAAATTTTGATTGAGACACAAACAAGCCAGATGCCGATCATTGAGCAGAAATACCAAGAAAATAATTGAGTGAACCAAGATCCGTCATAGCAAACTCACTGTAGAGGGAAGCAATGATCCGCTGTAAAATGTGAAGACGATGCTATAAGAATATATCATCCCACAAAAAAGCGCTAAAAACCAAAGCAAGCGAGGCTTGCAATAAGCCTAAAAAGATCGTTGCAGATGACAAACAAATTAGGTTTTTTAGGATCAACAAACCAAGGAGGTTAGTTGCATATAAATCGTCTCAGATAGTGATCATAAAAAAGCATTCTTTTACCATAAAGCTGATAGAATGGGCCCCAGTACGAGAAACTGCAAGACTCGTAAAACAGTACGAATGGAAGCCGGTTATCCGGACTAAATATCTCATCACAATCAATACCCTGTTGTTGATTGCGCCCGTTAGCAACAAGACGGGCCATATACCTGCTTAATGAGCTATCTGCATTAAATTTATGTTTGAAAAGCCACATAGAACGAACCACATTAACGTTAGCTGGACGGGGTACAAGAACCCACGTTCCGTTAGTAATTAAAGCATTATATTCATTCTTAACATAAGCTTTTTTCCGTTAAGGTACGAAGAGCATGAACATGAGAGCGAGGAAGCGATGAAGTAGTGGTAACATGATAATTCATACATTCAAGCGGTTTAAAAATGCAAGCTTTAGCACGAGTGACCATGGGATGGGTAGGCATGGTTTGTGATGAATTATTTATAGGAATTGGAGTATGGCTATCTACCGTTTGGGCATGTGATTGTGTTTAGGCCGAAGTTAGGATTGATGTTGAGCTATGAGATGGATGGGTATCGGGTTGTGGTGGACTGGTTGGAGGTAGATAGGCGTACATTAGGTTGTTTTGGTTCATCCATGTGTTGGACAAAGGGTTTCAGTGGTGGGAACATGGTTGTAGTTTGTATAGGAGGTTAAATGGAAATTCATATGTTGGTTTATTAGAAGAGTACATTTCAAACGGAAAAAGTCTTCATTAAACCGCACATGTCTCGAAATAATAATTTTATGGAGGTTAAGTCGTGGACAACGATAACTACAATGACTTGGCGGGGGAACCTAGAAGATGCAAGGTGTGGAACGTGGTTCTTGTTTTATGTGAAACATCAATGTGAGGATAGCAAAGACACGCAAAATGTTCATATGTGAGGGTTTAGTTATAGAGTTTGGTGAATGGTATTTCATTATTAATGGCGGTAGGGAAAGGGGGGTTCAAAATTCTTTTATATATTAAAAGGTAGGCAACCATATTAAGAGCTCCACCCAGTTAAGATGGAGGTATGGGGCTTGAAAGTGTGATGTACGGATTAAGGTATTATGGAGAGAAGCATACACTCGGGATTTGCCATTTGTTGCGAGTACGAGGGGCAAGAAAACCGAAAATTGTATGCCATTTTGGCGGAAAAAGGTCATGGCAACGGGTGTTGACATATTCTCCGCCATGGTCACACTACAAGCCTTGATGTCAAACCATTAATTGTTTATTGACAATAAGCACGAAAAACTCAAATTATCAACACAAATATGATTTTTTGTGAAAATGTAGACCTAAACAAAGTGCGAAAAATGATCTAAGAATATAACATAATATTTAATTCCACTTTTACTCGGAATTGGTGATGTCCATATTCGAGAGGATGATTTCAAAACACAGAATCAAACACAAAAGACTCAGAATTATAAAACGGAAGCTTATCATGTTTACCTAATTGACATGCATGACACAAAGCAGACAACTTTGATTTACGACGTGCAATTAATTTTTTTGACTCTAAACGACGAAGCACATCGTCTCCTGGACCCAGGTGTTTGTGCCATGTAGGGGAACTAAATGAAAGCAAAACAACTGGAGTTTGAGACGAAGGTTGCTGAGTGACCGGGTAAAGGTCTCCCGTACTATGACAACGAAGAAGAAGCCGTCCAATCTGGTAATCCTTTACCGAAAAACCATAAGCATCAAATTCAACAGAAACATCATTGTCACGAGTAAATTGACGAACTGAAATTAAATTTTTAATTATATGAGGTGTGACAAGAATATAATTAAGATGAAGAGGCTTAGAAGATTTATGTAAGAAGCTATGTCCGGTTTGAGTGACATGAATAGAGTGACCATTGCCAACAAATACAGATGAATAAATGCTTAAATTGCTAAAATAATTGAGTATATCTGTATTGTCCGCCAAATGAGATGATGCTCCCATGTCCATATTTCAAACGGGATCTTGAGATGTCATAGTATGAAATGCATGTGGAAGCATGGTGGCTTGAGACTGAAAGGCGTTTGACATATTGTATCCATAACAAGCAAAAGAACCCGCGCGTTGCGGCGGGGCTAATTTTTTCCCGAATAATTTTTTTTACGTTTCGGGGTTTTTTTTTGGCGATGCGTTATGGCGGGGTTAATTTTTAATATTTTCTTTTTTTTGTATGATTCGGGGAAAAAAAATTTGCGTTGGGACGGGCTAATTTTTTCCTGAATATTTTCTTTTTTTTGGAACGGTTTTGTAAATTTTTTTACGGGAATTTTTGTGTAAGAAAATCGTAAATAGTTAAAAGGTGAGGGTCCGTTTTGTATTTTTTTTTACTTTGGGCCAGATTTTAGGCTATTTTTGGGTTGTTTTTTTTGGCTAATTTTTTCCCGGATATTTCATTTTTTGTACGATTCGGGAATTTTTTTTTTGCGTTGGGACGGGTTAATTTTTTCCCGAATATTTTCTTTTTTTGGGACGGTTCGATATCTTTTTATTTGGGCTGATGAATGTAAAAAAGTTGTGAACAATAAAAACTTGACGTGTTTTTTTTGTTAATTTTTTACGGGATTTTTTGTGTAAGAAAATCGTAAATAGTTAAAAGTTGAGGGACCGTTTTGTATTTTTTTTTTACTTTGGGCCAGATTTTGGGCCACATTTTATGCGAATTTTAGGCTAGTTTGTCGATAAATGTGTATATTAGTAATAAATTTTTTTATATGGCTTATGTGTTAGACCTCATGTTTAAAGTGTTGTTTTTTTTTTGTTATATTGTTTTTTTTTAATATAATGGGTTGTACGTTTGTGACCATATCGATTATTTCAAAGTTATTAGGTATCGAAGATGTTTCCGCGGGTATTTTTTTATCTGAATATATCAAAACTTTTGTAATATTTTTTTTTCCTCCTACTTTGTGCCTACAAATTTAAAAAAAAAAGCCAAAAACAAAATAAAAATAAAAAAAAAACTAAAATTAGGCTGACCTAAAATGGGAGCCTATTACTGTAGCATTGTGACCCACTGTCAAACTTATAAATATTATCCATATTGGGTTGTGTTGGATATATTGGGCCAACACAAGAAATAGCAGGGGAGCCAATATTAGTAAAACCAATTACGTTGGAAGAAATATTGGGCTTGTATTCAGTACTTGGACCTAGGGTGTTAGCATAGGTAGTAGAAGACATATTGGCTATATTGGATGGAGGACCTTATCATGTGGTGGTGAATAACTTGTCATGATGCTATGACAAAAAAAAAAAAAATACAAAGCTAAGCAAGCAAAAAGCAAAAAAAAAATGTAAGAAAACTATTATGAGATTGATTCATATTATCAAAATTATGAAAATCACTTTTTGGCGCCAAAACACCATTAATAGATCTTCAAATTTTGTGCTTAAAAATTGTTAAAAATAGTATGGAATGTGTGGATTAACAAGCTGATTAATTGGATTTAAAAATTGGGCTATAAATTCATAATAAATAAAGCTTTTTATTGGTCTTTTAATGGAGGATTTTGGCAGAAAACACGGTTAGAGGAGAGAGATTTTTTTAGTTTCATTTTTTCTAAACTAGTTCATCCATGTATTTTTTATTCAGCTAGTTGGGTGCATCTTGTTATGTTTGTTGTATGAAGATAATAAGTTGTTGAGGTGTGGTGATGAGGGCTTTAGGTGGACTTGTGGCAAACTTAGCAAATAGCATACCACACACTCTGCACTAGAGTTTGAATCATATATGATATATATTTTATAGTGGCGATGTAGTGATTCACTTCGAGTAATTGTTGAAAGGTCGCTTTTGCAAGGGTCTTGAGTTGGCAAAAGTCATTGTTGTTAAACCGTGTCATGGTGTAACACCTCCAAAATAAGTGGCAGCGGAAAGGTAACCGGGGCGTTACTTCATAATACACAGGGGCGGATCCACTTAGAAGGGGGGGGGGGGGCGGATCCACTTAGAAGTTGGGGGAAAAATATCGGTTTTTAGTGTAAAAAAATAATTTTATTGACAAATTTTATTATAGTGCACCCCATCACAAAATCAAATTACCCCCCACTCATAGATTAAAGTCTAACATTTAACACTCTAAAACCTTAAAATCCTTTATTTTTTAAGTGACAATACTCGATTTTTCATTTCGATCCCCACTTTTATCCTAATTTTTCGCCGTATTTTGTTGCTATCGTGAAAAAAAAAATTGCCCCCCACAATACAAATTTCAAAATTGCCCCCACACAATACAAATTTCTGGGTTCCGCACTGATAATACAATAAACACAAGAGATAGAAGAACGACCTCTATAGGAGGCTTAAAAAGATATTCCTGTTGATACGATTAAAAATAATTAGTTTTAACATGTTGTGTTCCATGATTTGCATCAAAGAAAAACAATGTTTTAATACTATGAGAATAATTTCAGTGGGAATTATATCTATAGAAAAATAGTCTTGATGGTATGATGGACATCCAATGCACTTTCATAAGTCATACAGTAAGCTACTGAGGGAAATTACATGCTTAAAAATGTCGCATAAAGTTCATAGTTTTTAAGTATCAATTTATTATTGGACCGCTAAGATTTATGTGGTATGATGTTAAACAACACAATGCCAAATAAAATTGTAATTATGATTGCACTAAGCTCATGACACTGAAGCTACAACATTGTATATGAATAAAGTGGCCCGTTGTAGGTGTCCAACCCGAGACAACCTAGAATTTCGACATGACATACGCCCGTTGGCCTTGTAGGGGACCAATCTTGGATGGGGATGTCAATCCCAATAGATCTATTTATAAAACTTGCGCTTACACAAAGTAATTAACGGTTCATGATAATGGGCATTGTGGGTTATCGGTACTTAGGCGCATCAATAATCATGTAAAAATTATACTTGCGTTCGATTGTAAAACAAGCAATGTATCTCACCCCGAGATTTAAGTAGTTGTAAAACAAGTTAAAGCGGAGCTATAAACTCACCTCAAGCAAATGTAATTGTTCGGGAGTAAATTAATCAAGTGTAGGACGATCAACATCTTCTAAATGCAACCTAGTTGAATAATTGTGCGCCTTAGGTGCAAGCAAATAATAGCGAAGTGATGCATATGCGAAAAAGGAGAAAAAAAGTAACCGTGCGGAAAAAGGAGAAAAAAAGTTGGGCTAGATGTTGGACTAAACTAAAAAAAAAAAAAAAACTACTTAGGCCGGGCCAAAATAGAGGCAAAAAAAAAGTTGGGCTGGATGTTGGACTAAACTTAAAAAAAAAAAAAAAAAACTTGGGCCGGGCCAAAGCAAAAAAAAAAAAAAAAAAA
>BQNB010088270.1:0-27700 GCA_026074375.1 Tanacetum coccineum | reverse complement strand
AAAAGCCCAAAAAGAAAGCCCTCAAAGGCAAATCTTAGTTAGTATAAATAGTCCTAGTTTAGTCAAAATTAGGTAAGACATCAAAGCTACTTCATTTTATATTTTTCATCTTTTAGAGTTTGGTACCCACTCTTTGTTTCATTTTCAATAAAAAGTTTTCATTGTTTAAATCTTTTGTGCCATTGATCGTGTGCTTAATCCATGGAATGATCTAGGGATCCTACACTGCACTTCCTAGCAATCTTCAAGATAAACTGTCCATAGCAAATTTGACTTTCCTTTTGAGTGCCAGCTCCTTTCCTCTTCATCCATCTCGCAATCAACCAAGCCACATTTGCATACCCATTTTGGTGTCTAGCATCAAACATACTCAAAAGCCACAAATCATTTTTCTGAACCTTGTCATACCCAGTCGTCCTTTGACATAAACCATAAGTGATCATCTTATGAATCACCCTCAAAATTGGGTTCCTGATAGTAGAAGTGTGACTCCTAGATAAACCAAGGTTTTCCTCTCGACTAATGCTTAACCAATACTCTTGAGCGTTAAAATGCTCATCACTACGCAAACCTCCTTCAAAGTAAACATTAAAACCTTCCTCATCAAGCTCATCCGCCTGATATAGTCCCAACCTTCGAGCAAATTCCAACAAGGTCAAACTATGAGCACGTCCACCAAGTCTAAACTTGATGATCTTCTTGGTTTGCAATTCATCGTCAGCACAAACTTTGTCAAATTCATAAGTCGAGTAAAACTCATGGCAAAGCTCTGCATAAATTGGTTCATTGATATTAAAAGCTCTAATCCATGCCACTGAAGTAAATATCTATTCATTCGACCCAGCTTCACGCAACCTATTTCTTAACATGTCATCAATTTCTCCATTACAACCCATTCTGTTTAGCACATCCCAGTTCATGACACACGGCGAGTAAATATGTCTAGGAAGCAATTAGGCCAATCTAGTGTTGTACCTAGACTTTGCATCTCTGTTACATCCTTCTCATAGCAAGAACTCATAGTGAACTTGTGGAAGCAATACCTCTTCCACGATTTCATTTTGTCTAGAGGGTTTGGATCTTGGTGATTCGGCTTCATCATCGTGTGTTCCTATAGTCTACACATAAAAAACAATCAACAATAAAGTGTATAGTTATGTTAGAAATGATTTGGCATAAATGGTCAATGTTTTGATTATTTTTCAAACATTCTGTTACTTTCTGATGTAAAATGTGCGGCGTACTTCCCTGAAGTGCGGCGTACATTCTGGAAAATGGGCAGAGTGCGTACTTTCTGGGCTTGTGTAAATTTTTTTATGATCTTCAAATTTATTTTTGAATGTAAATTCATAATATGAATAGTACTTTTTAGATTAATCAATATCAAGCATGCATGTGTCAATCAACTTCTAAGTATCATAATTCTATAGGTTAATTATTCATACGAGACGTGGATTTAATTTTCCCTAATCTAATTATTATAAACCCTAATGGATAAGAAATTTAAACAAATTGATAATAAACAAGTTAAGGAATGATATTAACATACCCTAGGCATGATTAAATGGTTGATGGATTGATTCTTGAAAACTTTTCTTTGTTTTTGTGAGAAACCTGGCGGTTCTGGGTGAGTGTGTGTTGTTTTTTTATAATAAGTTAGAGTCGTGTTTGGTAAGTTTTATCTATGAAAACCGCTCAAAAGTGCGACGTACTTCTCCCACTTTTTTTATATATTTTAAATTTATATATTATATATAGATTACACAAAACTTGCTTTGCAAACTTCATAATTTAAACATAATTTCAACCCATCATATTGACTTAATATTAATATTCGTCAGACTAATGTCCGTACATCAACTGTAATCCCTTATGGATTTATACAATTGATTTTATTTAAGACTCAACAAAGAAAGAAAATAGTTATAATAGGAATACATAGGTTCCCTCCTTTATTCCAAATTGGTCCAACTCTTCACTCCATAAACCATTTGGGTGACATAATGTCACTCAACTTATGATACTTTGACAACTTCTAGTATATTTTCTTTGTTGTGAACCCTTGCAAATAAATGTTTCCATACAGATTAGTTAACCTTATCTCAGTACGCCATTGTCCTATTGCTTCTTCTTCTTTAGTATAACAACCTTTATAATCATGTTTCCAGTTAACGTGCTTTAATGGTACTGGTAATGAACCAAGGAAACTAACTGCCTTTTTCTAAACAGTAGTTACTGTTTGTATAGCTAACGATTGCTCAACTGGATCATTACAGTTCAAGTATGGTGCAAGATTCGATCCATATATCGGTGCTCTAAACTTATTTCTCTTAATCTGGTACTCTTCCACGTCATCACTATCACTTTTTGCGTTTCTCATAACATCAGATCTTGCAGCATGAAAGGTTTGGTGACAAAATCCATCAAAAGTCAAGAAAAGTCTATCCGGAGTATTGACTATGCCACCAATTATACGCAGGAATACCCGACCAACTACTATTGGTGCATCACAGTCGATTGGAATATCTAAGATAAGAAATTTAGCAATTAAGGTTGTGACCCCTACCTGACAAAGAACGTTTATGAATATCCCTATAGCTTCTGCCTGAGTGTGATTTATCGTTGTAATTCATCTATTAACCTTTTTCATCTCTTCTCTCCCTAGCTGCTCATAAATCCGGTAAGGCTTGGTATTGATATCCGACCCAGTATCAGCTAATGCATTTTCATTAACCTGTCCCTCCAATCTGATGGGAAATATGAATGCTCCAGGGTCGTCTTTTTCTTTTAATGCCTCACCTTTAATCCTTTTTACTGCTTCCTCTTCTTCTTTTACAATCTTTCCATCAAACTCTACATTGTCTTTCCAAATTTCATCGAGAATTTTCTTGTATTTGTCATGATAAGCCATTGTCTCTATTATAGGCCTTTCTTCCTCTAATAAAACAAACTTTCGGCTCATTCTGATTGCTAATGCTTCTTTTGCTGCTTCTTCTTTAGTTAATGGACCACCAGCTGATGAAGATGTTTCTATATCTTGATAGAAAAAGTTAAAGTCTTCCATTGCTTGCTTTTTATTACGGCTACTCTTCCCCATGTTGCATACAAATGGCGAAAGTTCTTCTTCACCCAACAGTGGTACATCATCTAAGTTAAAATCAAGCAGATGGTCCCAATCATCAAAACTCTTTTCTTCTTCTTCAATATCTTCCAAAAATGGATCAATTTTAGGGTATATTGTACAGTTCCAGCCTCGAAATCAGTAATTGCTTTGGTCATGCGTAAGAATGATCTTCCAAGAATTACTATAGGTTCAACATCATCATCACCTGGGTTGATAATGAACTTTACAAAATAGAATTCACCTCTTAGTGCAACAATGAGTTCCTTCTTAACCACTTTGTTTCCTCTTTTCACCTCATGTTCCAAGCATAATTTTACTGCATATTCGTTTGAGATCATGTTCTTTTCTACTCCAAGATTAATCTCCCCATCATAAGCTTCCAGCCCATTGACAAAACAAGGAGCCACGAATCTATCATTAACTTATTCGGTATCCATTTGGTAAAAACCATAGCTTTTGTTTCCTTCTTTTGTCCACTGTTAGCAGTGTCTTGAAATTATGAAGAGTTCCAGTCTCCAGATCCTTTAATCTTGTCACTTGAAATTTTAACAATGTTTTCTCCTAAGCAAATTTTTCCAAGACTCAAATTGGGATCCATAACTTTTATAGAATAAGACAACATTAAAACAACTATTAGTGGGTTAGTTAAAAATAATAATACCTTTTTATATTTACATATTATCAATAAACAGATAGCATTTTTAAATTCAAGCAATTTTCGTTCAAAAACAAAGAAACAAACATTTAGTTTAATTTCAGCTAGGAAAGTGCGGCGTACTTTTTGAGTTTTAAGACTTTTAAAATTTCTAATTTTAGCATTTTTATGTTTCTTATTTTTATTATTTCCTAAATATCTATTAAACATAACAACTATCAAGTTTTTAAGCACATTGATCACTATATAAAATTCTTTAATTCTTTTGAAATTTTAATTTTATATCTCTAGTGTAGTAAGTCAAAGTAAAATAAGCAATACTTAGCAAACAAGAAACATATACAATCATTTAGAAATTTAAGCAAGTAAGCTATAAAATAGTTCTTTTTGATTTTTCTCATTTTAATGTACGAAGTATGATAATATAAGATTTTGACTATTATGAATGCAAGGAATAAATTCCACATTTTCAAATGGTCAATTTATAGTTTATGGGTTTGGGGTTTTTGGTTTTGATGTTCTTTTCCTTTGAAAAACTGGTTCTGTTTGTAAAAGGGGCAAGTAGTGCGGCGTACTTGGTAAAAGTACGGCGTACTTTTGTAATTTGCAGAAAAACCAGCGCACAATGGTTATGTGCGGCACAATTTCTGTGAAAAATTGGTTCAGTTTGCCAGAAAACTGTATGGCGATTTTGAAAATTTTAGTTTGTAATATAATAAAGACTAATTCAAGAATGAAATCAATCCCTGGCAACGGCGCCAAAAACTTTGATGTGTTATAAAAGCTTTAAATTTATAATTTTAGTTTTATCTAATTTCCAACTAACACACGGGTAAAGTATAAACCCCCGTTTATAGTATAGGTTTAGGGTAAGACCAGGTCGTTCCATGGGATTGGGTATTCTAAGAAAGGGTCGATTATATTACGAAAAGGGTTATCTAATAGACTATCACGATCTAAAGATAATTGATGAATTCAAGATAATAAAGCAATGTTTATTTAGGAGACAAGAGTAATGGAGGATAACTCAGGATGATGATAAGTTCATGAAATTTAGTATAATCAAAAGAATGAACGGGTAGTTTAATCAAGAGATTGTTTATTTAACAAAACAAGAATCCTTTCGGCCTTTAATCTTAATTATGAAAAATGCATTAAGATTGGTTCACGTTTAGAAATAACAAATATGAACTTTCTCAACCAAGTTCGTTAGACATGAGGTTCAGCATTAAACATTTATATATTTGGGATGATGAGCATTTTATTAGCTAATCCTCACGAAGCTAATACCGAGTTGTCATAGACAAACAACTAGGAATCAAACACAAAGTCGGAGCCTTTTGACCTATTCCCAAGCTAAGTGAGTGATCAAATGATGATCAATAATCCAAATATCTAAATATCAAGTTCATATTTATCACTTAACCAAATATCATTAGTCATCCCAAAATAATCCATATTACTCCATAAATCCCAAATAAACATGAATAAAATACTCCATATTCATAGAGGTAAAACACATAATAAGCATGTTAGATTCAAAAAACATAACATTCAAGGAGAGAAACATGTTTATATCGATTCCAATAGCAAATTATATTGATTTTCAAGAGTTTTCCTTTGAACAATGATTCTAACAACCCGAAAATTCAACTCCAAACTATAACAACTCCTTAGTACAACCTTCTGAGATCAAAGAGTATCCTCTTTTGATTATAACCTGGAATGTGATGAAGAACAAAGTGATTCTTCAACAATTCCACTAGAACTAATTCCTAACTATAAGATAAAGTGTAATGTGATTGAGAAGTGATGAAATTAGATGATTTGAGAGGTAATTTCGTCCTTTATTTATAGTTGAAGGATGAGACTTTAGTTGTGGAAAGTGGCAAGCTAAAGGTTTCACAATAATTGTCTACATAATTATTTTTGAGTAATTGCAGGTGAAGTGCGCCGCATTTGAGAAATTGTGGGCCGCCCTTGGTGTATAATTCATTTGCATTTACTTTGCCATGAAGTACGCCGCATAATAGTAATTGTGCGCCGTACTTTGGCCTTGCTCATTAACTCTTCCATTAATTCTCTTCTACATTCTTCTTATAACGACTGTTAGTGTATTTAACGGAATTTCTTTGCACGTTTAGTCATTTTCTTCATTTTTGGTCTTAAAATGAATATGCACAACAAACAACCAAACTTTGCAATATTTCATGCGTTAACATATATATTTCATGCATATTCGAGGGATATTTTATGTATATTTGGAGCGTTATCAAATACTCTGCACAAAGTATTTCAAAGTATTTTATGTATATTTTAAAAAGAAAACTTAACCTCTCAACAGGAATTTATTCTCGGGCATGGTCTACTTTATGACCATGCAAAGGCTTGTGTTTACTTTGCAACACAACTCGTGCCTTCTTTGTCCATGAGTGTACGTGTCAGTGCGCTTATGTGTCGAAATAAGAGAAATCTTATTTGTCATGGTGTTGATTTTTCAAAAATAAAATAATCATCTCGAAAATTCATCAGAAAATGATTTGTCAAGGCATTTGACCACTCAAACAACGACTACAGCTCTTTAAATAGAAAATATGTCATTGTTTGAGGGGGATAAAATGTTAAATATCTTCTTCTTAAAATCAGTCTGTGATAAAGGAAAAAGGTTTTTAAATAATAACGGGTTATCAATTAAAGGGGAGTTAATTAAATATAACTTATTTGTGCCTAACATGTTATGTGTTTATGCCTTTAGGGACTTAATTGCAAAAATAAGTAGCTAACAATTATAGTATAAACTTTAAGGACTAATTGTGCCTTTAGTGAAACTAGTTATACCTTAAAAAAAAGTAACTATGAAAAATAGAAAGGAATTAAGAGTTCAGGGGGCATTTGTGTCAAAAGGTGAAACTTTTAACACAAACACCCTTTTCCCTCTCGTCACAGTAACACACACACACACACACTTACTCTTAAAATTTTATTTCCCTCCTCACCCTCAAAATCATCATTTTTAAGATCACAAGAATCAGACTATTTCAAGACTAGAGGTAAACTACAAACATGTTCTTTATCATCTAAACAACTTATCTACAAAAGGAATTAAGTTGTAACTCGATTTATTTCTTGAAATCCTTAGAATTTGGTTTAGGGATAGTGAAAATCAAATGTTGTCCAATTCCAAAATTAGTTGAGGGGTTTTGATGCTTAAGAAGTGTAGTTTACTCGGTTATAACAGTTTGTCATGGGTCAAACATTCAATGGGGTTTTGAATGATTCCTGTATGTGAAAATTAAGGATTTAGAGAAAGACTTGATAAATGTGATGGGTTTGTGTTTAGTTAGTACCTATAACCTTTCTTGGATGTATTCGAGTAAGAAAATACATATCTTGTATGCAAACTTTGTACCTTTGATTTAAACGAGTGATACCTTACTCGTTCTTTGCTTTAAGTGAAAATTTTGTGGATGATTCATGTTATAATTGCTAGAATATGGTTACATATGTGTGATTTACATGACTTTGTTGTATAAGTGCCAAAAAACAAAAGTTTATAAAAATCAAAAAATTTAGATGGCTGTTTATACATCAACGTTTTTAGACGGCTGTTTATACATCAATGTTTTTAGACGGCTGTTTATACATGCCTCTAGACAAAGATTTATACACAACCTTTAGACGGTGATTTATACATAATCTCTAGACAGCGATTTATATGCTCTCATTTAGATGGCAATTTATACACAATTCTAGACGGTAATTTATACACAACCTCTAGACGGCGATTTATACATAACCTCTAGACAGCGATTTATACACTCTCTTTTAGACGGCGATTTATACACAATTCTAGGCGGAAATTTATACCAGGTTTTAGGACGGCAATTTATACATTGACCTAAGATAGCGATTTATACGTAAGTTACAAAATTGATTTTTTTCCTAAATGTTTTAACTTGATAACTCATTTTTAGGTTAAATCTTTCTTATAATCTATGAAAGTTGCTAAATTGATCAGGTTTGACCAATTGTTAGTCAGTTGACCTTCCAATTAATGTCATTCATCCTATAATTTGATTGAATGCATGATAATGTGTGATTAAGTCTGCCTAGTTAATGTCTATAAATTGCCTTGCATATGAACTGTATTGGAACATTCTTAGCAGAAACATGAATCATATTGCAACTCAACAAGCTGCTCTCGACAATGCTTTGGTCCCTTCTGAGAAGAGACTAAAGATTAAAAGATGCAATGCTAGAATTGCGTTCAACAAGCCACAAAGAGAAGAAACATATCAAGTTACTTTGGAAGCTCTCAAGCTATCTCCTTGCTATCTCGCGTTCCTGATCACTGCTGAAGTCCCTGAAATCTACATGCATCAATTTTGGAACACCATCACAAAGATCAGAGATACATATGCATACAGTTTCAAGTTGGATAAGAAGAAATGTCGAGTTGATACTGAAGTATTTCATGAAATTCTCCAGATCTGTCTGATTATTCCAAACTAAGAATTTGTTGCACTTCCCCCAGAAGAAGAATTGCTTTTATTTATCAAGGAACTTGGTTACTCTGGCAAGTGTAATATGTTATCTGCTATCCACACTGATCAAATGCACCAGCCTTGGAGAACATTTGCAGCTATCATTAACAGGTGCATTTCTGAGAAGACAATAAGACTTGATAGGCTTAGGGAATCACGAGCTCAAATCTTGTAGGGTATGTATAATAAGAAGAATGTTGACTATGTTGCTCTGCTCTGGGAAGACTTCATGTATCAAGCTGACAACAAAGAAATAAGTTCAGCACGCAAAGAGCACATGCCCTACCCTAGATTCACCAAAGTTATCATCGATCACTTCATCTCCAAAGACTAAACTATCTCTATGAGGAACATAATTAATCTTCACACTGTCCATGATGATTCTCTATTGGGTACTTTGAAGTTTGTGTCCAAAACTAACGATACTCAGAAGTATGGAGCACTTATTCCTGATGAGATGATTAATCAAAACATCAAAGATTCTAAAGCATACAAGACTTATTATGACTTTGCTGCTGGAAAGGTTGAACCCAAGAAAGCAAGGAAATTTAAGTTTCTTCACCCTCAAGAAAACTGTCTCCTATCCTAGAAGCAGAACCTGTCAAGAAGGCTAAACGAGTTAAGAGACCTGCCAAGAAGTCTACTTATGCGTCAATAGATGATGTCATAATCAGAGATACTCCTGGTGTGTCTGTATCAAAGAAGAAAGCACATGCTAAAGGTGACAAAGGCAAAGGCATGGAGCTTCTTTTTGATGTAGCATTACATGAAGCTGCTTAGGTAAAAGACTCTCTAGAAATGCAAGAAGGATTCTCATATGCTTCATGCAAGTAGCTCAGGTGATGGAGTTGGTTCCCAACCAAAGGTTCCTGATGATTTCAAAGACAAGACAACTGGTGCAGATGAAGGAACTGGTACTAAACCAGGGGTTCCAGATGTACCCACATATGAATCCGATAGTGATAACGAGTCGTGGGGAGATAGTGAAGATTAAAGTGATGATATCAATGATGATGACAATGATGATGACAATGCTAATGATGATGACAGTGAAAATGGAGATGATGATGGTAACGATGTACATGATAGTGAACAGACTGATTCAGATGATGATGATGAGAATCCTTTCTTTACTCTAAAAGACTATGACGAAGAAGAACATGATGAAGAGTATGAATCTGATGATGATTATGAAAATGTGTATAAAGAAGAGGATGATGATCTGTATAAGGATGTGGACATGAGATCATTAGGAGCAGAGTATGAAAAAGAAAGGAAAGGTGATAAAGAGATGACTGATGCTGATCGGAATGTGTTAGGATTAATGTTTTATTAACTTAGTACCGACAGTACAATAGTTAGTACCGACAGTTATACTTAGTACCGACAGTACAAAGTGTTAGTACTGTTAGTTAGTTAGTACCGTTAGTAGTAAAATAGTTAGTACCGATAAGAAGATATTTAAAAGATATTTATGAGATATTTGTCAGAAAGTCATGTAAGACTTTTAGGGTTATCCTTGATCTATAAAAGGATAACTATTGACATAGTTAGAATACATCAAAATAGACAATTACAAAATACAACATATCATAGTTAGCAATCTATAACTCTCAAGAACATTTTAAACAAAGTTGTTATTCTGTTAAATCATTATTCTTCTTAGTACTTGTGTTAAGATTCCGCATTAACATATTGTATTCAAGTCATTGTTTCTACATAGTCTGTTGTATTTATACATCCAGGCTATCATCCTTTATAGGCTGCAAAGATCCATTCAGTTTAAGGAACCACAACTTTATTATAAAGTACGAACAACGATGCGTACATCGTTACGACGGAATCATATATATTTATATATATGCATACATACATATATGTGATGAAAAATTCACTTGCGCGTTCTAAACCTTAACACTTAGTATATTTTATATATACTATTTTCCATCCAATCATATACTATTTCATTTTTGGAATAAACCCAAATATCATCTATGAATATTAGCATTCGCACAATATCTAATATGAAAACAAAAATTAGAACTCATAAACCAGGTGACACTGTCATTATTTAACACATTCAAATCACTTTTCAGGGGAGCATAAACCAGTATCTTCAATCTAAAATAAGCCCCCAACATCATATCGCTTAGCATATGTAGATCAAAACTTGTAACAAAATGTAAACTAAAACTGTTGGATCCCACTCTAGATAGATCTTTACTGCCTGTTAAGGATGGTGATTAACCTATGTAATCATAAGAGAGACTCTTGCTTTGAAAAGCTAATGTCTACGCGGAATATAGACACAACTAATAAGAAGAACATGACTAATAAAACTTAAAGATCCTTCTATGGATTTCTATTAATTAACAAGGAGAAATTTGTTTTTCTGAATGTGTACATTTCCCTAAGCCGTAGATTCTCTTTATAGTGGAGAAACCCTAATCAGCATTTAATCAGCATTTACTAAAAACGCGTGAGATTGATATGCATGAATATCTTCCTTATTTAGCTCATGCATATCCTCATCTCTAACTAACTAAAATCTTATCCTGGAATAACTATTTGACTTTACCAGGACTAAGTATTCTACCAGTAGGAACTACATACCTACTAGTAGAAACTAAGTATTACAAATATTCCTAACACAAGATATGACCTTTAGTCGAGACACGCCCTTGTCACTTTCGACTATCAACATCTTGTTTCCGTATGGTATACGAACAACCTTCTCGCCACAGACGATAATGAAATCGTGCTTGACAAGCCAATCCATACCGATTATGACGTCAAACGTACCAAGCTCAATCAGCATAAGATCGATTTCAAAAATATGGTTCACTAAATTCAAAGTGCAACCTTTCAAAACAGTGTTCGTACTAACTACCCTTCCATCAGCTAACTCTACCTCATAACTAGCTTCTATTTTAACTGGATCGATATTAAGCATGGAACTAAATCTAGTATCCACAAAACTCCTATCGAAACCCGAATCGAATAAAACAGAAGCATAACGGTTATTGAGCAGAAACGTACCAGTAACCACATTCGGACCTTGTGGCTCAGCATCCTTAATTGCATAAGCTCAGCCACGAACTTCTCTAACTTCCTCTTGCTTAATCTTCTTTGGGCATCGGTTCCTAGTATGACCTTGCTCACCACAATCATAACAAGTCGAAATGGGCTGAGCATTTGCACCCGTAGCAACATTCTTCTCCTTGCTGTACCTTGCCTTGTGCCCAACCTTTCCATACTTGTGGCACTTGATCGTACATAGACCAACATGGCGAGTAAAACAACGTTCACACAAAGGAAGTGATCCAGAAGACACATTTCCATTAGTAGGAGCAGTAATCATAGCTCGCGCGTTCCCTTGTTTTTGATTATTCTGTAAAGTTTGGCGTGAGTTGTCCTTATGATTGCTCTTACTACTACTATTCCCACTTTGAAAGCTCTCTCACTTTCGCTTCTTTCCTTCCAAAATTCTTTCATCTCTAGCTTGCGATTTCTGTTCCATCAACTTATGAGCCATGCGTACGGCTTCGTTCAAGTTAGCAGGCTTAGAAGAAGTGACTTCACCCTTGATGTTATCAGTTAATCCCCGGATGTAAGCATCAACCTTCACGCTTTCAGGCTCAACCATTCTTGGACACATCAAAGCTAACTCATTGAACCTCTAGGTATAAGCAATAATGTTATACTCTTTGACTTTCAGGTTCCACAGTTCGTGCTCCGTTCTTTGAAGTTCTTCTATTGGACAAAACTCTGCAGTCATCAACTGTTTCATTTCAGTCCAAGGCATTTGGTTCAAAGTCTCCAAACCTATGGTTGCAACCTTAGCATTCCACCAAGTCAAAACAGGTCCTTACAGTGTTGCAGCAGCAAACTTAACCTTCTTGCCCTCTGCACATTCACTAATTCCAAAAACACTCTCAGTTTTCTCGAACCATCTTCGTAATTTGACAGGTCCTTCAGTACCATGAAAAACAGTAGGATTGCACTTCATAAACCCAATAAAAGTGAACTCACGAACAGCAGGTACGGCATCTTATCCCCTAACTGGTCCAGACCATCTAGCATCATTTTCGGAATTCGCATATCTTGCTCGCTCAGCAGCGATAGTAGCATCGACACATTTCTTGATCATTCGACGAATAGCAGCTTGAGTCAAAGGTGCAGACTTTGGAGGCATGATTCTGTCACGTCACACAGAAAACAATCTGATAAGCATTCATAACATGATATACTCATAACATGGTACAAGGACAAATCAATCACAATAACAGTCACACAACATCAAGTAGTAATCAAAAGATAGTCATTCATTTTTCATCACGAAAGAGTTAATACATAGTTGCATTGTTTCATGAAATGATACAAATTGTTACAACCAATAGCACTAATTCTACTAACTAAGGATTCAGTTTAGTGATTACACAATAAAGATACTACAATTGAAACTAAACTACTAAGAATCACGAGGAGATCCTCACGGCTCAGATGACAGACTCTTCTCATCTTCAATTGGAACATCGATAGCTTCATTCGGTCTTTCTTCAAACACAAATCCTCTACGAATCATCTCTTGATAGAACTCATGAGTTCGAACTCTAGTCCAATAGACATCTCTCTCGACTCGTTCGTTCTGTATACGAAGGAATGTGTTGCTAAACCTTGCTTCTTCAAGTTCCTTCTTCAATTTCTTACACTCAGCTTTTTCTTCAGCATTACCGAGTTTTTCAACCAGCTTTTCCATTGCGGTCGTTCCTTGCTCCACACTAGAACGCACTTCATTACCCAAATCCAAAATCAACTAACCATAATACTCGCCCTTTGCTTTTCCTTTCTTTTTGACCAATGCATGCGTCGTCTCGCGACCACACATTCGTCTTGAAAGAGAAGCCATCCGACCAAAAAGAGAGTTAATGTCCCTCCTTATGAGACCAGGCAATAGACCATCACTGTCCTCTCAGAGGAAAGGGGCAGTAGACGACTCACCTACCTCATGGACACTAGTAGGAACAGTCTCATCCTCAGACTCAACCGTGTCCTCAACCTATACATAACAATTTATACATAAAAAACATACGTAAATATACCTTTTCTTTCTATATGTAACCAATGGCAACAAGGAGTCTTGGCGTGCGTATAGAAGCGTTATAGTTTAGGTTTTCAAAAAGACTCGACCTAGTTCTCTATAACCTTAGGATCTTGATATCACAGTGTAACACCCCCATCTAAAGGATATTGGATTGCGAAGCGGAATTAGCAATTGGGTGTTACTAAATAGCACCATTCACCAAGATAATAGAAAACGACCCAAATGAGACGTTTAACAAACATGTGTTCCATTATTAATCAGAGTAAAACGCGTTCAGGTCCCTACAGAATCGCAACCACAACCATTACAACATTTGAAAAACTATTGTTTCAAAATAAAGACATTGTTTTAGAACAACTTAAGACATTGTTTTTTAAAGACAAGGAACACACAAGTAGTCTTTCACCAAATCCATCACACACGCGACACCTCCACGCCATCGTTGCCTTTATCCTTGGTTACCTGGGATAAAACATGTTTAAAACATCAACAACAATGTTGAGTGAAATTCATTGAGTTTAAAATAATCAATAAGTAATATATTTGAACACATAATTAGTTCTCGGGAAAACAAAGCAACGAATGCAATGTATAGCAACTTCTTTTCTTTCACGCAATAAGCTCATGACACCGAACGTTAACAATACATATGCCATTTCATATGTTAATGTGCCCCAAAACAAGGTATTATTTTCATATACCTATTACTTCTAAATACAAAATGTCCGTTTGGCAGGGTGTTCACAAGGATTCAAACTCCGGACAGGGTTGTCAAACCCAATAGATCTATTTAATGCATTAGCGTTCACCTCACAAGGTAATTAACGGTTCATGAAATAAGGAACTTTGACAATAGCTACTTATGCGGAAACAATCTTATATTCGGGTCCAACATACCATAAAATCATATGTGTTCTATTTTATAAAACAAACATGCATCCCCCTCGCTGGTTTATAAAGCAATCAAAAGATTTAAATGCGAGGCTATGAACTCGCCTTAAGCAAAAGATCCAATTCAATCAAATCAACAAGCGCAAATAGCTTCACGTCCTAACCGCGACCTATAACCATGATAATCTAGAAAATATCATATAACACTTACTTAATAGCGTATCACTTCTTATTCTTATTAGAACACTATTATCAAAATAACAGCTCGCATAAAAGCGCAACAAATAAAATTCACAATTCGTGACTTCTCAGTTTCGTATATACCTCAATTATATTTCAAACATATATAAAAATTGTTTTAACAATATAATCATAAAGCCATTCTATGCATATGACACATGCATAAATGTACCAATACATAACAATTTATGCATCCAACACATGCATGAATATATCCATACTTAACCATTTATACATATAACACATACGTAAATATACCTATACATAACAAACAATAAATTTACCTTTTCTTTCTATATGTTAACCACTGCAACGAGAGTCCCTCGCGTGCTGTAGTAAGCGTTATAGTTTAGGTTTTCAAAAAGACCCGACCTAGTTCTTTATAACCTTAGGCTCTTGATACCACTTTGTAACACCCTCGTCCAACGGACATTGGATTGGGCAGCGAAATTAGCAATTTGAATGTTATTAAATAGCATCATTCACCAAGATAATAGAAAACGACCCAAATGAGACGTTTAACAAACATGTGTTTCGTTATTAATCAGAGTTAAAACGCGTTTAGGTCCCCACAGAATCGAGCAACCATTAAACCATTACAACATTTTGAAAAGCTATTGATTCAAATAGAGTACATTAGTTTTAGAAACAACTAAAAACATTGTTTTGAAAGACAAGGAACAACAAGTAGTCCTTTAACAAATCCATCACATGCACACCCCTCCACCCATCGTTGCCTTCATCCTTGATTACCCTGGGATAAAACAAGTAAAAAACGTCAACAACAATGTGAGTGAAATTCAATAGAGTTTAAAATCATTAATAAGCAATAATCCTTGAACACATAATTAGTTCTTGGGAAAACAAAGCAACGAATGCAATGTATAGCAACTTCTTTTCTTTCACTCAATAAGCTTATGACACCGAACGTTAATAATACATAATCTCCAAGTGCGACGCAAAACATTTTACTTTGACGCACTAACGATATTACAACATTTTTCATAAAGTTTCCATTTTTAGAAAGTTACCGAAAGTAAGGATAATATAATCCGAATTTCATATTTCATTATCAATTAACTAAGATTACGAACCCTTTACTCATTATAGACTTTATTCAAAAGTTTACGGAAGTTTGACTTTCAAAAGTCAAACTTCATAGTTGACTTTTTACCCCAAAAATACCCAAACTTGACTCGGCCGTAAAACGTTCGTTATTAAGAGTTACGTGATGATCCACCTAGCGAAACGTAGCTTATGGCGAACACTATCACTTGAAATAATCAAAAATAACTTTCAAAAATTTCTCGACTCGCTACGGTTAAGTCAAACTATTCGGTCAAACTTGGTCAACCCAAAACCTATGAAAACGATATTTTCGACATAATCCGACTATCAAAATACGCTTAACTAGTCTATATAATTATACCAAAACCATCAAACTTTGGTCAATAACCAAATACACTTAATTTCCGCACTTGAATCTTATAGCAATAATTATATAACACGCAATATACACAAATTAACCAACACATAAACATAAATAGAAGCTCATAATGCTTATAAGAAAATCAAACTATAATTTCTCCTTGGTTGCTTGAAATCAGACGAACACCAAACCTAAGCAAACAAAACCTTTTTCAACACAATCAATCTTTAAAAACACTAATCTAGCTCTTTTAAACACCCATTTATACACGAAATTTGCAAGAACAAACAAAAAATCCAACTTCTCCAAATCTGATTGCATGTAGGATTTTAATAGTGGGATTTGTAGCTCTTGAAACATGGATTAATAATATGTAAATAGATTGTAATGCATGTCGGAGATTTGACCGGAAAGTGGTGGTGTTTATGGTGGCCGGTTCGAGCAAGAGAAAGGGAGGAAAAGAGTGAAATTTTCTGTAAAGTGTTTATAAGTGTGTGTTAGGTTCTATTTATAGAAAACAAGTTTGGCAATTTAGAAATTCTAGTCCCTCTTTCTCACTAGTCCTTCAAAGTTAATACAAAAGTGTTTATTTCGTTAATAAAATCGGCCAAAGACTCGGGTCACACCATGTTAGTAAATATTTTAAATCCGTCCCACTAATTTTCCTTTAAAACGTTTAATAAAACGTTAAACCACGTAAAACACGACCTTTAAACACGGTTTTTACAAAAACTCGGGGAAACGCCGTAAAATTCAAAAATAACATAATCATGCTCTCGGAGCAACAATATAATTTTTTCTGACTTTCTTAGACACTAAAAACAAATAAAAACTCAATTACGGCTTGAAATTATCCTATAAATGGAAATTTTTCGTCAAACCTTATATAGCATAAACGACTATAATTAGTTACGTAGCAAAAATAATTATCTTAGCTTGGGATAAATGTTGACCTGTAACTCGGGTTGTTACAGTAATCTTCGTCATCAGATTCGTCAAATAATATTTCAAAATCAAAATCAACCTTTTTGACATGATGAGTACTTACCGTAGGTTCAGATGAGACTTATGGTTCAGATGTTAGAGCATCTTTGTAGACAATGGCTGGGAACTCGTTCTCAAAATCTTTGAAGTAGTCGATATCTTCAAAATACCTGACCTTACCATACGTAGCAGTTTCCTAGTTAAACTCCTGACCGCGCCTACATGCTTTTTCTGTTTCAAGCTAAATATATTCTTTCATAGTAATATCGGGGTTGTCCATTTCCTATAATAAATTGCTACAAAAAAGGTCAAATAGACTAATACGCCATCTTCAGTAAATTGAATACGCCGTATTGATGTTAAAGTCGAACACGCTGTATTCGTTTAGAAAAAAATTATACATCGTATTGAGTTTTTGACTCGAAAAATTACAGCAGACTTTAATAATGCAGAAAAACACACAAATATGCAAAATATACAGTGCAGAAAATCAAACACACAAAATAAACACACAAATATGCAAATTAATCTAAACTAAACTAAATCTAAACTAAAACACTAATAAAAACAAGAACTTATCACGGATCAATTCTGGACCGGTGAGTTGGCTATCCCCAACCTCACTCCAGCATATAGGTGATCTACATTTCCTTCCGTACAAAGCTTCATATGGTGCAGCCTTAATGCTCGCGTGATAACTATTGTTATATGATAACTCGACCAATGGCAGATGGCGATCCCAACTACTTCCAAAGTCGATCACACAGACCACGTAACATATCTTCTAGCATTTGTATAGTCCTTTCGCTTTGGAAATCTGATGTGCTATCGTTGTATGGTATATTTAAGAGATGATTTTTTTTTTTTTTTTTTTTATTTTTTTTTTTTTTTTTCTTTTTTTTTTTTTTTTTTTTTTTTTTTTTTTTTTTTTTTTTTTTTTTTTTTTTTTTTTGTTTTTTTTTTTTTTTTTTTTCAAGTTTAAATTTATATTTTGCCGACTAAACCAAAATAACACTTTAACGGGCAGTGTACCCGATCGGTAGTAGTTTTGTGGTAAGTAGGGTGTCGAACACTTGAAGCGAGGTTAAATCTATCAATTTAATTAATATCTTGGTTATCTAATCTATGTTAATTCTATTCTATTCTAAACCTATGTCAGTCTAAATCCTAATTCTAACGGGAAAATGGGGGTTTTCAGCCTGAGAGACTGGCACGGTTTGGTTGGTGACTACAATCAATTCAAGGCACTTTAACCCACGCGAGCTAATTAACAAAAGATAAAAGAGCGGTCGAGCCAAATATAAGAAAACTGTATTAACCATTATTAATCCGATTAGAAAGTTGGTTTGTTTATTAAGTGCAATGATTTCTTCTCTCGAGGTGGCATATCATTCTTAAGACTTAGGCGTTACATCATCCTAAGACCTAGACACATTAATTCTGTCACAATTAAAGCATCCGCATAAAGCATCCTTATTTGCTGATTATAATCTATCTTAGGGATTAAAGCAATGGTGATCTTGTTAAACCCTAGCTCATAGAGACTTTACCCACTTACCGCTTAATGGTAGTTTATACACTAGTAGTCCACTTGTCCAACTATCCAATGGAATCAGAACGTTACTTGTTGAATTATCTAGGTCACCTGCTAGTCAACACGATCAATAAACCATTGGCAATATCCAATTAACTAGTTAAGCCCGAAGTGTATCCTAGACACAGACTTAGAAGGACAATATTTGTGATCCTATGGTTCTAGATGTATAAATTACTATATGGAGAGCTATCCCAGACTCTAGATCTACTTGGTCCGTATCACTAGATCCAGTTGAATGATAGGTCGCATACAAAAGCGCGTAAACAAGTATAAATTGATAAACATAAACAAGCATTCAACGATAAATCAAGAAATCGAGATAAACAAATACCAAACATTCAGCAATTATTTAGCCAAGGTAAACTAACCGAGTTAACGAATGATACCAAAAACTGAACGATTACTAAAGTATATGGAATTACACGTTGTCTCCTATGGAATTGATAACGTTGCTCGACCTCTTCTGCTCTTTTTCTCCTTTGAAAATCGACTTTTATGGTTTAGGTATCGAGAATATGATTTAGCACACTTAAAACTCGTTTTTGAGTTTTCTATTTATAAGGTCTGGAAGTCAGTTCGATACGGCGTATCCAAGTACTGGATACGGCGTATTGGGGATTTCTTTGAGTAGGGACCACGCTTGATATCTTCCAGAATATTCACATACTATATCTTGAATACGGCGTATTGAGTCTCTCTAGATACGGCGTATTAAGCTTTATCCATCTGTAGTCTTTGGTGAGTGCAGGCACAGATACGCCTTATCTTCCTTGATGGATACGGCGTATTGGTCTTTAGAATAGTAATCTTCAAAATATCTTCATTTAAGCTCCAGAATGCGCGCCTTTTGCTAACTTTCACTAATTTACTGCAATTCTTAAATATAAACGATTAAATAACAATTCTTTGCAATGACTATACAAAATGGGTTAATAACATGGGATAAATGACGCTATAAAGTAGACATTATTTGATGTCATCATGGTGTAAGAACTAAAGGCTTAGAATTCACAGACACTGGTACTCTAAGCATCGATGGAGACTAGATATGTGGAACTTCATACTGGATCTTAACTTCTAATAATAAGTTGATCTCTGCATCTATAGTATCCTTAATAGTACTAACTAAAGAAGAATCAGAAGAAAGTTTAAGAAATTGATCACCAAAACCTAAAGATACAGATAAGCTAGAGCTTGTTGGAGGGAGTTCGGTCTTCTTGGCATCATCCTTTACTTCTTAAGTCTTTTTAGCATCTGCCTTTGCTGCATCAGTAACCTCTTCATCACCTTTATCAGAATCTTTAACTTCTGCATTTCACATCGCTTCATCCTCATCTTTACACACACAAATCTTATACTTATAGATTTCATCTTCATCAGATTTAGTTTCATCATCTTCATCATCATTATCTTGAGTATCACTGATATGATCATCGCTTTTGTCATCAGCATCACCTTATTTATCATCCTTCTCTTCGTTATCAAGTTGGTCTTCTTCTGAGTATTCACTTTCTTGTTCTGATCCCCACTCAAGAATTACATTTTCTTTAGTTATATCATTTTCATCATTAGGAACCCCTAGTTTAGTACCAGTTCCTTCACTTGAGGTAGCAGAGACGATTATGGACTCATCGGGAACCCCTGGTATATTACCAGTTCCTTCATTTGAGCCTTTAGTACCAGGTTGTCTTCTTTTAGTAGGCTTAGTGATAGATTTAGTCACAATCCTTGCATGAGTAGCATGGACCTTCCTTGCTACTTCTGCTTCTTCAGCTTCAGTTAAGCTCATAGATTTACCTAACTTCAAAGCAGCGTCTGGATCATCAGAAATAATGTTGTCATCAACAGAAATTATGACTTTCTTCTTGGCCACTCTTCTACTAGCAGTCTTTCTCTTAATTAGTTTAGGTTCAGGTTTAGACTCTTCAAATACATCAACAGTTTCCTGAGAGTCATCAGCAGTCTTCTTTCTTTGTGAACCTTTACCTCTGCTCTTCTTGGGGGGGAATCTGACCAGTGGAATACTTGTGAACATCTGGTAAGACTCTGACTGCTTGATTGCATCATTTATCATCACTTCAGGAATAGCAAGTCCATATTCCTGATCGTCTTCTCCTATTCTGACAAACTTGAGTCGACTTACAATACCATCATCCTTGATTGTATGATAGTGTTGATATTTGAGGTTGGAGAGAGACTTATGTTGCTCGGGGAAGTGATTGATGATGATTTTGGTGAATTGGGGGAATGGCATGTTTTCACGTCTTGATCTCTTCTCCTTCCTATGATCAACCTGAAAAGCAAGATCTTCCCAAATCAACTCAAGATAGTCGACATTCTCTCTGTAGAACATGACCCATAGTATGTCAATTCTAGACTTTCTAAGTTTGTCATTGCTTGCTGTCTATCCAGAGAGACATTTCTTGATTATTACTGCCAGAGTTCTCCATGGCTGATGCATATGATCCACAAACATGTTGGTGTGCTTGTATAGTAGACCTTTATATCCAAGCTTAATGAGAAAAGCAAGTGTAGTATCATCATCTGGCACATCAGTAAAGTCTACACCTTCCACTCTTGGATAAATATCAAGAATCATCCTAAAGACATCAGCATTGACCACACACTTCTTGTTGGCTATGAGGAATTCATAAGAATCAGTGCCTTGAACCTTATTGATGGTGTACCATAACTACTACATAAAGATTTCTGGAACATCTGCAGAGATAGTGAAAGCCTTGAAGCACAAGGAGTTCTTGATAAGATCAATGACCACTTGAAATGTCTCTTCCTTCTGTGGCATTATGGTTTTCAGTCTAACATTAGTAGAGCTAATCTTAACTTTCTCAGTGAATGGAACCCATTTTTCATTACGAGCAGCAACTTGTTGTGTTTCTTGAGGATTTATGTTTCTGCTTAAGAGATAACCAATACATTTTATATACACAATAGATATATTTTATTGATTAGCTTGGTTATCCTTGATGATATGATTGATCTATGATTAGGTTTCATGCAAACGTGACAGAATTACTACACTCTATGAATAAGTCAACTAAGGTCAATTGTCAAAGTCAATAGAAAAAGTCAACAAGACATTTCTAAGGGAGCTTAGGACACACATTCAATCAGAGAGCAACTAATGAACATTCAAGCACAGCAAGTTATAAAACATGACACCATAAGCAAGTATTACACAATTTTTAATAAATTTGGGCAGAGTTTCCTTTTATATTTTGACAAGTTTCGGTCGAAATGTAACCAGTCATGTTTCGCTTGAAAACTGTCTTACATGTTTCGCTTGAAATAAGAATTACATGTTTCGCTTAGAATGAGTGGAACATGTTTCGCTTGGAATGAGTGGAACATGTTTCGCTTGGAATGAGTGATACATGTTTCGCTCAGAAAACATGTTTCACTTCATCCAAGCCCAACATGTTTTGCTTCAATCAAATAAAACATGTTTCGCTTCATTCAAAAATCCTAAACCAAATTTTATCAAACATATGCAATCAAGAGTTCATTCTTAACTACACAATACATGACATATCATCACAGAAGCAATAATCACAAGAATTAAACAACATTTTAGGCTTGATAAAGGGAATTCGAGCACACATAGGATAGAAATACATGGAAAACGTTATTAGGGCCATTTATAGGTCACATTATACTCTCTTGAGGGTCTACATTAGTTTAGAAACACATTTCACACCCTATGAGTAAACTTATAGCCATTCTTTTTGTACTAACGCCCTAAATTCCTACTTTTCCAAGTAAACGAGCATTTAGGAGGCACACACATATTTGAATAGCACAAGAACGTTCATACAATTTAACATAAACCCACAACTATTCCACCATAAAAACACATGTTTTGCTTTATTCATATCATTAAAATCAATAAATCTCACACATGGTTAAGATATATTTAAATTTTTTTCTAACGCAGCTTAGTCGCACCATTATGAACAAAACCCCTCAATAAATTAATAAAAAACTCAACTTTTTTACTTGTGAACCCTAATTCGTTTTATAACTAATTACGTGTGCAAGAAGGAGTTATGATCTAATTCTTTTTAACAAAGTCATGTCAAAGATTTAATGAACAAGTATTAGTGTACCTTTAGCCTTGAAAACAAGTTTTGATTTTCTACTTTGATTCGAGCGAAATGTGACGAGAGAGTTTTTGGGTTGGTTCTTATGTTTTGAGTATGAGTTTGAAAAAAATGTGGACGACAATGTGAAAAAGGAGAGAATAAATACCGAAACCAAGTTATGAAAATTACGATAATTGGTCCCTGTTGTTTATATCCTTTTCTATTTTTCATTTTAAACTTAGTTTTAGGTTTAACCAAGTTATAGAAGTGACATATTTAGCTCCTAAATTTTATGACTGAGATTCTAAGTCCTATATATTGCCATTAGTCCCTTGAAGATTAAATTTAATAACATTTTAAGACCAATTGAGTTACAAATACATTAACTCCTCTTTAATTGATAATCTGTTATTGAAAAAACACTTTTTTCCATTTATTCAGAGATGACTTTTTGAAATATCATTTTTGAAAGAATTTGACTATTTCTCCCCCTCAAATAATGTCATGTTTTCTATTTAAAGAGTTATAGACATTGTTTGAGCGATAGAAAATTCTTTGAAAATATTTTTAGATGAGAAACTGATATGTTTTAATTATGTTTCAAAAACAACACCAATAAAAACAAGATTTCTCTCATTTTACATAAATAAGTGCACTGACACGTACACTTATTTGATATAGGAAGCACGGGTTGTGTTGCAAAGTCAACACAAGCCTTTGAATGAATATAAAGTAATTCATTCTCGAGAAAAATGAATTTCCCGTTATGAGGTCAAGTTTTCTTTTTGTAGAAATACTTGCCTTTAAATTAAAGACCGGGTTGTTATCTGAAATAATAGCAAACCATTTGACATGTTTTGAAGACTATTTGAACTTCTGCTCGAACTTCATTTACAGCCTCGTATCATTATTAAATGACATTTCTAAGGTCGTAAATGTTATTGGTTTTTAGAAGACATGTCAAGACCACCGTATTTTTATATTTTCTGATGTTTTTTATTTTGTATTTTCTTTTTATGATTTTATATTTTTATATTTTCTTTCTGAAATTTTTTTTATATAAAAAAGAATAAATATTTGGGTATTTTCTGATTTCATTATATATCATATGATACAGAGGCGAATAAGGTGAAGAGTTTACCACCATACTTCGTCCTTCGTCTGCCAGTTTTTGCCAAAGGCCTCAGGAGGACATACTATCTCATACCAAGCTTTGTAGATGAGAAAAGTCAAGTCCGTTCACGTCTAAAGCTTAGTGAAAATGTATCTGCCCAATTGAAACTCAGATTCTGACAAAATGACAGCTAAAGCCGACCTCGTTTTCCACTTTGCTCTTGATAAGTAATGTCATGATAGTTCTGATATTGCCCATAAGATCGAGAGTTTTGTGACCGTGTTTGTTGCAACATAAAGCACATGGTACTTCTTATTTCGCAGTAGCAGAGGTATCCATGTTTGAACACAAGGCCATAATCAGTCAATGATATGCCATTCCAAAGTATTTAAAAGCATAACATCCTGACAAGCAAAGTATTCATCTTTCTATACTGGATATGGTGGTGCTCTTATAATTTATTGACGACCAGCTCACCAATCTATCACCTAACAGCTGCATACTTCTAGACATAATTCTTCTGGTATCTTGGCAACTCGCATGGTCAGCATCTACAAAAGCTGTTAGAGCAATGCAAGAATCCATCAAATACCATAGACCCTTATTAATGGTTCCTCTTAGGTATCAAAAGATTCGCTTAACCGCATGTAAGAGCTTTTTGGTAGGCTTTGCCTGATACCGGGCACACCATGCGACAGACAACCAGATACAAGGACATCTACTGATGTGAGATACAAAAGATGCCAATCATTCCATGATAACGTGTGTAAATTCACGGCTTTCCCTTTGGATCTTCATCTAGTTTGGATTTCTCCACCATTGGAGTATCCGTTGGTTTACAAGTTTTCATACCATATTTTTAAGAGATTCTAGAGCATATTTGGATTGATTTAAAAGATACCTTTGGGACTCTAAGAAATCTGTAGTCCTAAGAAAAATGATAGTTTGCCCATTATTGACATCTTGAATTTGACACATATTTGCCCGGATTATGATTCTTGGATTTGGCTAGTTTCTAGAGAGAGAAACACATAGAGAGATATTTTCTAGAGAGAGAATGTATGTGTTAAAGTGTAAAATGAATAAATGACTAGCTTGCCTCTTCCAAAGTTGGAAGAGGCTTTTATAGTTCTTACAATATATCGGGTATTAGTACCCGGCTTAATACCGAAAGTCATACGATTAACTATTAAACTACGAGCTATAATAAATAGTAAAATACACGGGGTGACCGAGTCTTTTTCTAATATCTAACAGACCTCCTCACGCAGAATGCCATTCAAGAACGCGGTCTTCACATCCATTTGGTAGATGACTATATTCATATGAGCAGCGAATGCAATAAAGATACAGATGGCCTCGAGTTGTGCAACTGGAGCAAAAGATTCCTCAAAGTCTATGCCTTTTTCCTTACGATAACATCTCTCGCTACCAAACGAGCATTATTTTTCAATACACCTCCCAGCTCATCTAATTTCACCTTTTAGATCCACTTCAAGGTAATAACCATTACATAATCTAGACGAGGTACGAGCTCCCAAACTTCAAGACATTCAAACTCGTTGAGTTCTTCTTGCATGGCTTCAATCCAACAGGATTCTGTCAATGCGTCTTTATAACTCTTGGGTTCAACAGAGGAAAGGAAAGCATCAAAATAACAGAATAGAGCTTTGTCTTGTAGTTGTTGTCGAGTGGAAACCGGTCTAGAAGGATCACCAATAACATTGTCAATCGGGTGATCTTTGGTCCATTTGTTGATGTGTTTGGGTGGTTGATTGATTGAATGCACATGATTTAGAATAACAACCTGAGTAGAGGATTCTTTTGAACTCGGTTTTAGAATTGGAAATTCAACAAAGGGATTATTATCCATGTGTGAAACTTCAATGTCATGGTCAGCTTCTTCAACACCAAGAGGAATAACTGGTGATACTGTTTCTGCAGGTGTTTGTAAAGTACTTGTTGGAGGTGAATCTTAATCAATTGTCGGTGAGGAAGGTGTACCGGTTGAAACAACAGGTTCTGGTGCAATGATTGCCGGAACTTAAGGATCAACACATGGTGAAGGATTAAGGTACTCATCAAACATTGGTTGAAACAGAATTTCCTAGTCGTTCTTTGTTGGTGGAACATACGAAGTTGAAGAAGGAATGTTTGGTACGAGTCCTGAACTGATTGTTCAAGGAGTCAAAAGTTTAGGCCCGGGTCCTGAACTAAATTGTTTAGAAGCCGTTGTTGTCAACTCATCAAAATCAACATGTATAGTCTCAACAATCATTCAGGTCCTTTTGTTATAGATTTGGAATTCTTTCTTCGCGGGAGCATAACCAACAAAAATTCTAATATCAGCCTTCGGTTTTAACTTACCAAGATCTTCACCATCATTAGTGGGATAGCAGAGAGCACCAAAGACATGAAGATAGGATAAGTCAGGTTTTTGATCATAGAGAAGTTCATATGGTGCTTTGTTGTGACGTTTTCAGATTAATGATCGGTTTTATGTATAGCAAGCTGTCGTGACTGCCTCTGCCCAAAGAAATAACAGAGCCTTTAAAAAGATCAACATGGTTCGAGCAGCTTCCACTAAAGTATGGTTTTGTCTTTCAACAAACCCATTCTGTTGTAGAGTGTGAGCAACTGATGTTTGATGTGAGATTCTAACTTCTTCATAGTAATCCCTCAGTGTCTGATTGACGAATTCGGTGTCATTATCAGTCTTGATGTTACGACCGGTTACATTTAGACGAACTTGGATCATTTTTAGGAATCTGATTACAAACTCTGGAACTTCATCCTTTTAACGTAGAAATTTCACCCATGTAAACCGAGAAAAAATCATCAACGATAACTAGTATATATTTTCTCCCATTGATACTTTGAACCCTCATTGTCCCGCAAAGATCAATGTGTAGCAGATAGAGTTTTTCTTGAATGGAGTCTTCAGCTTTGGGTTTGTGAGAGTGTTTCTTGCTTTTACCAAGAGCACATGCAGCACAAATGATCTTTCTGATACTTTAGTTTTAGAAGACCTCGGACTAGACCTTGTTTGGCAAGAGAATTTATATAATCGAAGTTTAAATGAGATAATCTTCGATGCCACAACCAAGACTTGGTCTTTGAGGCCTTAGACAAGAGACATATAGGAGAGGATAACAACAAATTTTCCAAAGACAAAGTGTATAAGTTTAAACCCCTTGCCCTTAAGTAGATCAACACCTTCTAAGTCACGAATGAAGTAGGTGTGTTTGCGAAAAGCTACTTCGAGACCAGAATCACAAAATTGTCCCATGGGGAACAAGTTGTGTCCTAACACTTTCACATAGTAAACCCAATGTATTGTAACATTTCCCATTTGATAGTCTCCATAACCTATTATCTTAGCAATATGATCATTCCTAAATCTGACAGTACCCAAAAATTTACTGACGAAGTTGATGAGTTGAGAGCGATTTCCTGTCATATGCTTAGAGCATCCAGAGTCCAAATACCAGAGAACAATTTGGACAACCTGAAATTGATAAGAGAAGAAGATGGAAAATCAAAAACAGTGGATAGTGTTAGAAGTCTTAGATTCTACAATCTTAGATTTGCTACTGGAACCTACAGATCTTGTTGCTTTTAGTTTCCTACTGTATACCTTAAGTTCTGAGGTTGGTGTGATTACTGGTGCTATAGTGGTTTCCTTAAGAGGCACTGCTTTAGTGGAGGTAATCCTAGTTAAAGGGCACCTATTTCCTACTATAGTGAAGGTCCTTTCTGTAGGTTTCTAACTATATCCAATTTTAATAAACACCTTACCCGTAGGTTTCCATACTTTTCTCTTTTTGTTTCTTTTAGATTTAGATTTAGAACGCACATTCACATCATTCACATAATCAATAAGACACATATCATGATTAGCATCAAACAAACATTTGT